>VZZY01020191.1:264093-274388 GCA_013400335.1 Eurystomus gularis | reverse complement strand
TCTGTTTCCGCACGTCACCTCCCCATGAGAGCTAAGCTTAAGCATGTTCACTCCCTTGGGATCTTTCTACTTGCTCATCTTTGCAGCAGCTCTCAGGGCTTATTTTGTTCTCTGCAAGAAATAAAACCCTGGTGGCTTTTGCTGGCTCATTTTCAGCAGTTCGATTCTTGGGTACCAGTTGAAATACTGGATGCAGAGTGACTGCAGTAAAGTAAGCTGAGGTAGCCTCTGCCCTATGCATGGTTTGACTTGGCTGGTCTCTTTTTTGAGAAATGCAGAAAGCCCACAGGCTTTCCTGCACAGATATTTCAGAAAGGCTGAGAGGCAAAATCAATTTTAAATGGATTAACTCATATGAGTGTACCTCTGTTTTCTTGAATATATATCACAGAGTAGCTGAAATAGATTAACTTCTGCAAGTTTAGCTCTGTATCATGAATACCGTGGAATTAATTAAATCTTGTTTTGTAAGATCTCTGGGAAGGACACTGATTCATCACACAAAGCACAGGTCTCAGCACAGGCCAGCAGCTTTTAGAAAGAGCTTGCTGCATTGCTTAGGTTGCTGATTGGTGCTTATCTCCCCTCACAATGTCTTAAAGCAAAGCAAACAACATTTCACTACATCCTTCCTCAGGCAGGAGTGAAAGGTAATTCTCTTATAACAGAAACCCACTACTGCTTGAGCAGTAATGACCTGGAAAAACAATACTGCTGCAGGCAAGAAATGCCATTTGGTCCAGTAGAAATGGAGCTTCCCTCTTCCACAATGCAGGGCAGAGCAACCCCGGGGTAGCAGGGGCATGGGGGGGTTCCAGCACTGGGTGCCATGCTGAGGATGGCACCCATAGCCTCCTCTCACCTTCCTATTGACTGGGTTTGGGTGTTTCCACAGTGCCGTGGCACTGCTACGTGCAGATGGCACCGCTGCAAGGGACCGTGTGTCCATGAACACAAGAGTCACACTGCAGGTGGGGCGGATATCTGCTGCCAGATCCCCCACAGAGTCATTTTGCCTCTAGAGCCAAAGCAGCATTGGGCCCTCAAGCATTCAGCATACAGGCTGCTGGAGTTTTATCTGGATACCTGCTTTGGAAGGCAGTTGACAAACCCATGGAGGGCTGCTTCTCCCTGGCACAGTGCTCATAGGACAATGCTGGCATCAGGAGAATGGGCATTGCTGCAGTGTAGTAAATCCTGCAAGGATTGCCAGGAATGAGAGTGAGTGGGCTACACTGCAGGAACATTCTGTGAGGTCTTTCTGATGCTTTATGGTAATAACCACACTTTTATCAACTGCTCTCATCAATGTCAGGAAAAAAATGAAAATGCATAGTTAAAATCCTAGCAAACACTCTTGCAGCCATCCCAGTCTCTAGATCTCCCAAATAATGTTTCAGAATTTTGCAGATGCCCATCTGTGTTTTGCTTTCAGGCTACTGTCAGTTGTAAATCCACTGTCTGCCCTCAGCACAGGGTGTATGAGAGAAGACCTTAGCACTGACATCCAGAGTCTGTCTGGTGTCCTAGAGTAGGACAGAGTCATGTAAATGGAGTTCAAGGCAATTCCCTGTAACCGAAGGACCTCTGTGCATTGTTGTAATGAGACTGGTGTGCACAACTAGATCAAATAACTTGTGTATGTACAAAATCACATTCATTATGGTTTTTATCTAGCTCTGTCAAATGCTTCTCTGCAAGACGTTGTTTTTCTGTTGTTTCTCAGGTGGCGCAGCCATCACTGCTTTTAGATGCAAAACTTTGCAGCATAAGCAGGGCAGATGAAAGCTCACAGAACACTGCTTTAGCTGTGCCATTCGGCAGGGTAAGCCATGCACCCATCTCTGCCTGTGCTGGTCTGGATCTGGCAGCTGCTGCAGGCAGGGACTATCCTTCACCTTCACTGCTCTCTTGGGCCACCACCTCCACTATGGTCCTGCTCCTTCAGTGCAGGCTATGAGTGCCCCACATGGATCTTGGAAACACAAGATATGATCTTCCTGCCTTGCAGATTTTAACTCCTCCTTTGTTTTGACAACAGCAAAATCAGCAGCGAATTCTACCAAGCCCATAAAGAAGGACATGCCCTTTCTGGGACCAAGTATACGTCCCCAGGCAGATGAGCTCCATGCAGACAGCACAAAGAAGCAAGCAGCACAAAGAAATATGTCAAGGAACAGAAGAAAACAGTTTAAGAGGTAATATCTGTGTATAAAAAGCCCAATGAGTAACTACTAATATGAACTTTGAAGTAAAGGAGCCAAACCCTTCTCAGAGAAGCTGCAGCTGGATGTGGGGGGGCATCTCCCAGGGTACGAGGCCTCAGACAGACCCTTTTTGGGCTCAGAAATGCCGGCTGGCGGCTGAGCACATTCAATTTGCAGTGCTATTCAGCAGTAAACATCAGGTGCCCTGCCAGTTTGCAGTCAAAGCAAATATCGACATTTTGGTGAGGAGGGAAGAGAAACTTGTAAATAGCATCTGGGATAAAACTTTATTTAAGCAGACAGAACCTTTACGCTCACAAGCAATGCAAAATCCAGCAAAGACCAAATGTCAGACCATAGCCTTTAAAGAACAAGACAAATGTCCACAGTAAAGGACACATTACAATAAGTAAAGCTGAAATCGTCAGCAGCCCTCAGAGCACTAGGAGGAAATAGAAGCTGCTTCTGCAGAGCTCCAGTACCAGCATCACCACCATCACAATGCAAGGTGCAGTACGTGTAGTGGAAGCCAATTTCCAGCTCATGCTACTGAGGATGACCCTGAACCAAAGGCAGATGACTTCTCCTTTTCCAATGCATGGTGATGTCAGCAATGTGCTACTTCAGAGCACAGACCAGGTGCACCAGGAGGATTTTCCATTGAGCTGTTCCAAGGCAGAAAAGCAGTGCTTCCCCAGGGGCAAAACTGTGGGGTTCACAGGCCAGCACTCCAGTACTGAACACAGCGATCTTAACCCCTGGCACTGGCAAAACAAGACAGACATTCACCTACTCAAGGTGGGTCAGAGCTGGAAGGAGTTTTTATGTGTGAAACAAGCACTGCAGAGAACACTTGAAATGAGAAGGGGCAAGCACAGCTGAGTAACAGCATTGAGCTTGTGGCGTCCTTTGTGCCCGGGCAGTGCAGGTCCTGGCTGGATGCGCTGGCAGGGCAGGGAAACACTCTGCACTTCACCAGCCATTCACTTGTGCCTCTAGCTAGCACTAAAAATAGTTCATGTTCATCAACCTCAAGTTCATCACCAAAAGAGAGCAAGCGGATTTAATCCATTTGAACAGAGCTTCATCTAATCTTCAAGGGGAAAATTCAAGCCTGGTTTATTGCATTTATTACTTATACAGGATGGAAACCTTCAGAGTGTAACACTGTCGTCCCAAATCTGGGTTCTTTACCTGCTGTGCAAAAACCAATCGACAGACAGAGTTGAGATATTTGTTTTAGTCTAGTTCCGTGCAGAAAAAGGTGCTAGGCAGTAATTCGCAAAGGTAGCACAGCTTTTGAGAAATACATACAAAATAACAACTAAGAAGAAACTACAGTCAGGTCAATGATTGGTTAGTCATTGGTCACTCCTAACTTTACATATGAAAGCAGAAATTTACCATTCTCTTATCCTGATGATTAGTTCTGCCCACCAAAGTCTGATGATCCTCCCCTTCCCAGGTGAAATCATCTACACAAGCCACTCTGGAATTTTTGTGACCGTTAAATCTTTTCTTGTGACAACAGTGGCAGGGCCAGGCAAGAACTTCTCCTGAGGGCAATTGTGACAGTCTGTCATTATTCCTACTAATGAGGGACAGGCCAGGTCCAGCCCTGTTTGTGGCAGCAGTTTTGCTGAACCTGGGGCATACACTATGCTGAAATTACTTCCTATTTGTCAAGGACTGAATAAAGCAAAATCAGTGAGGCTTAAAGCCCATGCAAAACCCCTGCACAGCACACTAAGTTGTGCACACTCACATGAAAAAATGACTTGTTCACCTCTGTGTAGGTGATAGCCAGGTACGAGGCTTTCCCAGGGCATGGCTCTCACAGAGCCGTGGTCTCAAGGATGCAACAAAAAGCATAGCTCAGTCTGTATTTCACAGCATTTAACTTGGGTGGGTGGTGGGAATAGCAGCTTGCTAGGAAATGCAGCGTTCATGCTCTTCTTGGATGCATCTGGCCCTCAGAATATTGAAATTTGGACTCCAGTGTCATCTCAGCCCCTTGTATTTGATTTACTTAGCCAGGAATGATTTCTGTATTTCTGCCTAAAGAGTAAACATATTGCTTCAACCTGAGGACTCACCCAATTTTTATGTTGATGTACACTGACATAAAACCAGTCAGGAATGTGAACCTATGGCAACATTTGCTTCAAGCCCGCTAATCTAGAGTACTGTGGGACTGAACCGTGCCTGGTGCCCAGCCCAGGGCTGTCCGGTGGGGCGGTGCTGTGCTGTGCCATGCTGAGCACGGGCACTGCTGTTACAACACCACAGTCCTAGTCAAAGGGAATATCGGGGCTCTGGCTCAGGGACTGACTGCTGCCCTGGTGCAGATAACACCACAGTCCTGGCTCACAAGGGGACTATTGTCGGAAAATGCTAATGTGACTTTTACTGCTTATTTGCTGTGGCAATAAGAAACCACAAATTATACCTGGCTGTAGAAAAGACAAAGGCAACTCTGCAAAGTGACTTCAGAAATCAAGGAACATGACCCACAGACCTTCTGTAATCTAACAGTGTACAAATGTACTCATACCCTCTTCCAAATACCCTGGAGAGCCAACACCAGCCTCTCCCTGCTGCCGCCCTACCCTGGACTGCATGATCCCTCAGCAAAGCTCAACCCCTGGTTTGTGCCTTCAGCCTGCGCAGCCTCTGGGAGCTGAGAGCTGTCTCAGGACATGATGCTCAGGCAGCTCTTTGTTCAGCAAAGGTCAGCAGCGACGGGGAGAGGCCTGGGGAGAGGTCAGCAGCTTGATATATTATTGTGCCTCAGATCAGGTCACTGTGCAGTTATCATGCCTTTGTTAAATGGAAAATTAAAAGAGAGAGAAAAAAAAGAGTTAACTGGGAAATGACAAAATATTTCAGCACTGCACTGGAGCTGCCTGCCCTCCCACAAGGCACAGGGAAGCATCACGTAGGGACTCAACTCTCAGCCTCTTCAGGGGTGCCAAGCACCTCCTCAGCCATCAGTCACTCTAAAAGTATATCCCTGCTCCATAGATGTGGCTGGGTGTTTGCTCAGTGTGTCACATACCTGCTCATGCTCGTGGAGAGGCAGTTCAGAGCCTCCCACCTGCATCTTCCTCATGGGAGGCAGCCCCTGGCTGACCACATTTCTCTTGACACGATGGTGGCTCAGCTGGAGGAAGGATGCAAAAGATTTTGATTTGATACTGCACAATGGCAGGCACTAGACCTCAAAGTCCTGGCTCAGAATGAAATGTTACATTTCTAGGTGGGAAAGAAGTGTTTCAGCACCAAAAAAATGTTTCAGTGGAAAACACTGAGGTAGTAGATACCACATTGTCTTCTAAGAAATTTCAAGTCCTGAGCTGAGTCCTGCTAGCGATGCATAGTGCAATGGCTTTCCAGGGTTTGCTCAGAGCAAAGTTGCACCATCTTCTCACGTGTGTGTAGATTCATTTTGTGTTGTGCTCTCTTGATTGCACCTTTTAAGATGAAGCAAAAAAATCAACATTATTGGGGAAAAAAAAACCAGCTTCTTGCTGACTGGTAGCTTGGAAGCTGCTGCTCTGGAGGGGCGTGACTCATCTTTATCTACAGAGCAGCACTTGCTCCAGCACTCTCTAGGGGTTACAGATGACCCCGCAGTGCTCAAGTGAATTAACCTGCTCTTTAGGGTGGGGGTGGTGTATCAGGAATGGGCCAGCCTTGGGGGCTGGAGCCTTCCTCCCAGTGTGGTCCCTAGTTATATCTTCCTGCCACTGGCTGCAAGGATCCAGAGGGGCTCTCAGGCAATACCACCAGCCCTTTTTGCCCACCCACAGTGAGGAGCAGACCTGGCCTTCGACCAAAGGCATCTCAGGGATCTGTGGTGTCCAACCCACGGGACTTGAGGCAGGGAAAGCCCTGGTCCAAGCTGCTTTCCCCAAGCCCTGTAACACCAGCAGCCAAGAGAAGCAGGTGGCACTGCTGCAGGGAGGACCTTGCATACTAGTGCCTGAACCCTCTCGTTCCCAGGGGTAACACTGGTGCTGATAAAGAACAATTTCCCACACATTCTGAAGTTTACATAGTGATTAGCTCCTAGGCTAATTCTCAGGGGGAGTAGCTGAATTATAATTGGATATATGACGTAGCAAGGGTGTAACTTAACTCCTCAGAAGCCTTTTCTGAAGCAGATGGGTATCTTGATTATGCTGTCTGCATTTCTAGCCAAATGTTTGTTGAACAAGGCACATTTGTTATCTAGATCCAACGCACCCCCTTCCCGCAGCCGGGTGCTGAGGCAGCAGCTCTGAGCCAATGGGAGAAACCAGGTAGTGCAGGTGGGTTCAGGAGCTGCACCACAGCTCCTTAAGGACATGGGGCAATGCACAGGGACATGCACAGGCACAGCTCTGCTCCTTGCTTCTCGGTCACAAGCGCTGGGCTTTGAAATATTGGCAGCTTTTTCTTTTTCTTTTTTTTTTTTTTTTTAATGTGTTTTTCTAAAAACCTTACGCAATAGCTGGGGTTTTAAAATTGACATTTTTTGATACTCTTATCAGGTAGTAGGAATTTTTTTGACACTATGAACAATTTCAATCACCCTTTGCATATCTTCTGAAAGAAAGACAATGTAGGAAAAAGAGGAAGGGAAAGAGTTGAGGTTCATTTTCCCGACTGACAGCTGCAGAGCCATTTGGCTGGTGAATGATGTTGTGGCCACAACTGGCAGGCAGGGCTGGGAACATCCCTGGAGCTCTCCTGGGCTGAACTGTCTTCCTTAAGGCCCAAGGAGACCTGGAAGAACATCCCAGACAGCTCATCCCTATCTAGAGGAGACACCACTTGAAACAAAACCCAGAGAAGGTGTAATCGGGGCTGTGCTCAAAGCATGATCCCAATTGCCAAAAGCTTTTAGGGCAGCCTCTCCCAGCAGTCAGGGAGGGAGTAATGTGGGATGGAGCACTGAACTGTGGTGTCGAACTAGAGCAGCTGTTTGCAAGTACCAGGTTACATGATAAAAGCTTTAATCATTGAAGAAAACAGAGAGGGATAAAAATAGCACTGAGTGTATGTAACCCAGCGCGGCACATCTGGTTACATGAGTCACTTTTAAGCACAGAATTCTTTTGAAGGAGTGGGACCTCTGATGTTATGTTTGTGAAACTTCAGCAGATGGACTTAATAGCAGGGGAAACAACTAGAAAATTATCTGAATGTGAGTTGGCACAAGGAACTATATATATGCTACAAATAGATATGTTTCAGCAGCGGAGATTTAAGGTAATCGTCCACATCTCATTTCCAAAGAATCACTAAGTACTTATTTTTGTCAGCCAGTTTCTCCTTAGGGAATCATTAAGGTAAAAACATTCCGGGAGCAGCAAAACAATTTCTCAACAAACTCCTGAAAAGACAAGCTGTGATTTAGAGAAAGCATTTAAAAAGGCACAATAACTATCTGCCAAGTGCTCAGATGTGGCTGGATTTCCACGGGCCTGTTTTCCCTTTGCTCCCTTGGGAATGTCTCCCCAGCAAGTGGCTTCACACCGACCAGGAGGCTCAAACATGTCCAACCCAGAGCGGCTGCACATGGTGAGAGGTGCGATCAACGGCAGAGCTGGGATATTACCTGACCAGCGCTGGCAGTACCTACCTCTGGTTTTCCCAGCATTTAGAGACTCTTAAAGGGTTTATTGTCACCAGCCTCTCACAGTTGTCAGCATGTCTAGTGCTGAGTGTGGGACTGATCTCCCCAAAGACAGACTCCTTTTGCTTTGAATTAAGCTTAAGAAAACAGAATTAAAGAACATCTACTTGAAACATTGCAGGGGAGCAATCCAGCAGAGAAAACAGAAGCAAGGTGGTAACATTAGTGACAGCTTTTGAGCAGAAAGGCCCTGGAGGTTGTGTCTTTGTCCTAATTTCACACTATTGGTTTCATACCTTCCCTTGTATCCTGCGGAGAGTTATTACAAGATATAAATAGCTGTGATTGAGAACAGAGCAGTGCCTTTGTCTCTTCTACAGCAGAGACAGTAACTACAGAGCATTAAGCAAGCAAAAACCCCTTGAAATAACAAGCAAAACTGATGAGATTCATTCATGCTTGTAAACACAATTACATTCTGTGATTGTACATGTACATTCAAATGAATCTCAGTCCAAGGCTGATGGGTGGATGTAAAAGGACGGCTCTTCCCTGCAGTTCTCGTGAGCCCTGGCCAGATGCCTCAGGCAGGCAGAGCCCAGCCCCAGCAATGCCCCATCCTCCTCAAAGTGGGGCAAATGCTTTGAACAAGGAGTCGTGAGGACATGAGAGTCACACAAAGCACTTCAAATTAATGCAAAAAGACAGTGTGGATGCTGCTCAGCACTGCTGAATGGCTGCAGTGAGCGAGCATGTTAATGCCCATGGCCATTGGTGTAGCCATGCCTGAAATGAGGTGGACAGAGGTTGTAGCAGCATGTTTCAATGGGGCCAAGATGTATTTCAGAGTAGAAGCTCAAGGCTAACACACTGCACCCATGCTTGTGCCTGCATTTATCTCTATATAACCTTCTCCCTGCTTCTGTTGGCCATGTCTGTCCTCTTTGTTGGACATTTAATCTCCATTTTCTTAAAAAAAGGTGCAAGGAATTCCTATTTGAGAGCATCTCCCCAAAAGCTGAAGCTGTAGCATAGAAAGTAAAAAGCTTTTGTAGAAATAATTTTTAAGTGTTCTTTACAGGTCAAGGCTCCTACAGAAGTAGCAGCAGCAAGAATGATGCTTGGTGGAGGCCTCAGTATAGTTGGTAAAGTTTCTCGATGACTAGGTAGCAGCGACAGGTAACTAGATATCAGTGGAAATAATCTCAAATAATCATCTCAAACCCACATCTCCCTTCAAAAGAGTTCTGTGGTAGAGGCAGGGGTCTGAGCTGTGCATCACCTCTGCATACACATACTCAACCTGCCTTTTCACTCTGCATACACATACTCAACCTGCCTTTTCTCTCTGCATATTTCCTTGCCTGGCATTTCTGACCTTCAGCACTTTTTGTTGTAGATCCCATTGCGTAGTAGCCTCCAGAAGCTGTCACAGGACAGCAGCTGCCCTCTATCAGTGGCGTTTTGTGTATCTCTTCCTAGAGATTTCCTTTCCTCAGCCAGTCATGTTTTCTCCACTACCATGATACTTGGTCTCTTTTCATTTCTTACTTTATGACTTTTCCAGTAAGATACAGTATTGCAGCAATCAGCTTTTTGCAGTTCGCCAGCACTCAAGCAACAACCTTTTGTGGGGATGCTTTTCTTGGCTGAATTTGAGTGTCAGCTATTACTCCTGTGGCTTGGAAACACTCTCAAGGGCTGAAGGCAACATGCAGGACACTGGCATATGTACCCAGGACAGCAGAGCTCAGTCTTCTGGAGTGCCCCAGGGCACTGAAATGGCTCCTGTGGGTAGGGAGAGCCTGGAGTGTCACTTGTCCTCTGCTCCCGCTGAATGAAACAGGTGCTGGGAGCCCTTCAGGGTGATAAACACAAATGCCTCAATTTGCTCGGCAGTGACCCATGCCTTTGCATTTTTGCTTTGTGCATTGATTACTCTCCATATTGATTGCTGTAATTAAACCCTCCTTTACTGTTATTAAAATTTATAAGATTCTGCCTGTTTTGTCTTATTTGACACTGTCTCCCACAGCATCCTGTTGAACAAGCTGGCGATTCATGGCATAGACAGGTGGACTCTTCCCTGGGTTAAAAACTGGCTGGATGGCCGAGCCCAGAGAGCGGTGGAGAATGGAGTGAAATCCAGTTGGCGGCCGGGCATAAGCGGGGCCACCAGGGCTCAGTTCTGGGGCCGATCTTGTTTAATATCTTTGTTGATGACCTGGATGAGGGGATTGAGTGCTCCCTCAGTAAATTTGCAGATGACACAAAATTAAGCTGGAGTGTCAATCTGCTTGAGGGTAGGAAGGCTCTGCAGAGGGATCTGGACAGGCTGGATTGTTGGGCTGAGGCCAATTTTATGAGGTTTAACAAGGCCAAGTGCCGGGTCATGCACTTCAATCACAATGACCCCCAGCAGTGCTACAGGCTTGGGGAAGTGTGGCTGGAAAGCTGCCTGGTGG
>VZZY01020191.1:248636-263901 GCA_013400335.1 Eurystomus gularis | reverse complement strand
GGGTCTGGAGAATGTCATATGAGGAACAGCTGAGGGAACTGGGATTGTTTAGTTTGGAGAAGAGGAGGCTGAGAGGAGACCTCATTGGTCTCTACAACTACCTGAAAGGAGGTTGTAGTGAGGCTGGTGCTGGTCTCTTCTCCCACATAACTAATGACAGGAGGAGAGGTAATGGTGTCAAGTTGCACTAGGGGAGGTTTAGATTGGATGTCAGGAAGACATTCTTTACTGAAAGAGTGGTTAGGCATTGGAACAGGCTGCCCAGGGAAGTGGTGGAGTTACCATCCCTGGAGGTGTTCAAAAAACGGGTAGATGTGGCACTTTGAGACATGGTCTAGGGGTTAGGGAGATGTTGGATGAAGGTTGGACTAGATGATCCTAGAGGTCTTTTCCAACCTAAATGATTCTATAATTCTGTGATTCTATGACCTCAGGACTCTTGGGGAGAGCTGGGGGTCTTCCAGCTGTCCTCGGTTTCCCTTCACAGCATACTCACCCTGACCTTGGAGATCCTCTGTGACAGGGCCCCTGCATGGAGCTGGGGTGAGCCAGGACCACATCTGAGCCTTGTCCTGCCATGGGGAGAGGTAGGGGAGCAAGCTCGGGCCACCTCCAGACATTGCCCCAAGGAGGGTGAGCAATTTCTACCCCAATGCCACTGGATGGAAGTGTTAGAAGGGCTTAAATCCCTCCTCACCACCTCGAGGAGTGGAGCCAGCCATAAGCCAGCTGGTGCTGCCATGGTGCAATACTGCTCAGTGCCCTTTCATTTCTTAGGATTATTAATTTTTCCTTTGACACAAATAACATTTATATTCTACATCACAGGCTTTTCAAGTGTGGACCCTTGTTTGTTCTTCTCTTCCATGCACATTAAATGACTAATAAAATATACAAAATGAATTATGAAATCTCTTTGTGGAGGTTGCTGGGTAGGATCCCTGAAGCTAAATCAGGAGAACATTTCCCCTTCCAGTGGTGAAGCAGGATATACTAAAGAAGTTTTGCTCTTTAATATAAAGTTGCTTCTTATGCTATTATGACTTTCTTTAAAGCAAGAATCCCCCTGAAAAAACCAGGAAAAACAGAAAAATCACTAGAAAATGCTCAGCAGTGGCACTCCTGGAGTGTGGTGGTTAGAGAATGGAAGTGGGACATTTCAGGAAGGCACAGTTTCTTCTGTGACATTGATAGAGCGGGAAGAACTGACACACTTTTGCACATACAACCCACACTTCAGATCTGAAATAGCAGCCACAGTCTTCAAATGCAAATGGAGGAGAAGCGCTCTGGGGTTAACTGGTGGTGTTGGGCAGTTAAACTGTCTGGAAAAAAAAAAGGTCAGTCCCCATGGAGCAGCAGCGATATGTTGCATGGGATGTGAAGGGGCAGCCGTGCTGCACCATGATGTTGCACTCACGCTTGCCAGTTCATATGGGCAAGTAACATAAACAATGCCTGGCTGAAGGCAGGCATTCCTGCTCTGCAAGGAAAATAGGACGGTCCCTTCCATGCACTGCCTCTGCGGGGAGCAGAGCTGCCAGAGCCCTTCCTCCTCCTCCTGCCCTGACAAGTGGTTGGGAACGCAGGAGAGAGGTCTTCTTCTCCCACTGTAGCTCACGGGGATGGGGATGGACATGGAGTGGAGACTGCAATTACTCCTTGTGGGAAGCAGCTTCTGCAGGCCCCAAATGTCTCCTGTTGCTCCTGGTGAGCAGCAGCTTCACGTCAGCTGTGAAGAGTGATGAGAACCTCTCCTCTCAAATGCTAGAGAAATTTCTTCTGGCAACAGGATACTCTCCTTTTGAAAAACAAAAGCTAGCTATTTTTAGCATTTTGATTTCAGAGGCTGGTATATTCAAATATTTATTGGATCTCCACTCTTGCAAGGGTGTGTCCATTTATAGCTGCTCCATGTTTCTGATTGCGGTTTTTCTCATTCCTTTGGTGAGTTCCAGCTAAACCAGCAACTTTTACAACCCTCCTCCGCATATTTTCCGTGTTCATGCTACACGTACAGTAACTGAGAACAATAGTACTTGTGATGAGAACTAAATCATTCTTAGAAAAGAAGCAGAGTGGATGCAGAAGGAGGTTGTATTAAATTGCTGCAGGAGAAGGAGGTTATATTAAATTGCCACTCCGGAGGGGATAGAACCTCCACTGACCACCATGGTCACCACTACTGGCACCTCTTGCACATCAGCAAGCTGTCAGGGATGCTCTGGGGACAAG
The DNA here is from genome assembly GCA_013400335.1 of Eurystomus gularis. Classification (NCBI taxonomy): domain Eukaryota; kingdom Metazoa; phylum Chordata; class Aves; order Coraciiformes; family Coraciidae; genus Eurystomus; species Eurystomus gularis. The sequence goes on along the minus strand of VZZY01020191.1, from coordinate 261,666 downwards.
GCATCCTGGCTACTCTTGTCTCTGGTGTGTTGTGTGTCCAAAAAACCCAGGCATGGGGATGGGTATATCCAGTATCTTTTTGCTTCTGACATGTACTTCGTGTTTTGCAGCACTAGGATGGAGTCATGCTGCAAAACTCAGGCAGGATGAATTAAGTGGGCCAAAATACATTCAAATCAAATAAATTTGCAGCTGCCACTGAATCATAGTCAAAGAGCAATAGATTTAGGCAGCTACAAAGTGCACAGTGACTCATATATTTTTAAAAGTGGTCTGTGCTGTTTTTTTATTATGCTTTTTAGCATATATAATTTTTTTTCCAGTTGGTTGGTTTCTGCAAGAGCTTTCTTCAGCTGCAGTGTGTATATGCATCTGTCTGCGGTCCATGCTTCCTGGCCACCTCAAAGGTGCTAGCCTGGAGGCTGTCTCTCACCTGCGGCAACAAGAAGGGAACAGAGCGCTGTGGCTCTTTCAAAAAGCTTTTCTGCCAAAACTTTGTACCAGAACTGATGACACATGTCCCGTGTTGCTGGTTAGACCCCTTCGCCTAGAGCAATGCCAACTTCTGTCCCGCTTTGCCTATGCAGGGGCTCCACACTGGTGGAGGCTTTTAGCTGGGAAGTGATGGGGGAGAGATGATTTCTTAATCTTCTTTAGAAAAAAAAAGACAAACAAAAAAACCAGGCGTATTTTTGGCCTTTCTCCTCTGAAACAAAAGCAGTGAGCTTAAGTGCCTGAAACCTCCCACCCAGAGGTTGCTGTTCATTTAGACAACCTCCTCAGGTGTCTTTCTTGTAGATTCAGGTTACGCTGTCACAATCTCTCTTTATACTTGGGATTTATCTGTAAAACCTTGTACTTATAGCAGTCCTCATTAAGATATAGTTTACAGAGAAAATATGTGCAGTCCAGCAGTGTCAGCATGAGACAGTGGTTTGAGCCACTGCCACTGGGACATGGTCCACATCTCTTGTGACCTGCCTGGGAAGTTGTACCAGCCTGCTGGCAGAGGCTCGCAGAGCCACGGGTGAAGAAAGAAATAATATCTATAGAGAGACATGATCAATTATGTCATCAACTACACAGTAAATCACTGAAGTTTGATTTTAATGTCTTCCCACTTAGCTGCAGGCTACAATTAAAACTCAGATGCACTGTATTAAAGTGTGATTGCCCACTGTCCCTTGGGAGCTGTGTAATGAAAAGCAGGCAGCATCCAGGACACCTGCCTGCATTTCTGAGCAGCAGCAGCACCATGGGCAAGTATGAAGGATGCAGTGAGGCAGGAACAGTAATTTCTCTTCTCAGGCTTCCTTGCTGATAATGTGGTGGGACCATTTTTGCTGTCAAAAATGTGTGTTTTTAATGGCAAATCTGTTGATTGAAAAAAAAATAAATCACTGGAATTACCTCAATGTCTTTTTTAATCCTGAAATCCTTTTAAATCCAGGGCCTTTGGTACCCATTGAGGCACTGGGTACAAATGGTTCGTGCAAGGAGACCAAAAAAGAGGGCTAAGCAGCTCAGCAATGATGTCTTGAACAGAGCAACTCTGAGAATGGACAAGATTTTTCTCATTTAATGAGAATCCTCATTTCATTTTTTAATAAAATGTCTCTGTGCCAGGAGGAGTCACAGAGGAGGCACATCACCCCTCCAGGATGCTGGCCAGGAAACGGAGTTGGATATAAAAATATAACATGTATATTAGAAGTATATGAAAAAGATGCTCTAAATTCCTTCCTGAATAAAAAAAGGAATAAAGCCATCAATGTTTGCAGGCAGCCCTGCATGGCCCAGCATGGCTCTGAGCATCGCACGAGGCTGGAAACCACATGCAGCAGCAGCTCATGCCCCCCTGGCTGCACGTCTGCCCATGCAAGGAAAATCAATTGCCATTGGCATGCCCAGTGTGGACAAGAGGAAAGGAACAGCAAGAGCCCCTCCACTGCATAGTGGCAAGTGTGCCAAGGTGGGAAGGGGAGGCAGAGTTTTGGTGTTAAATGAAAGTGATAAATACACCAAGGTGTGAAAGGGTGGTTGGTCAGCGTCCTCAGGAAGGCACCCATGACGTCAAGGGATTGTGCTTGGCTATGAAACGGTAACAGTCCATTAGCTGCATCCTGAAGCACAGACTCAACACGGCTGCCTACAAGGCATAGCCTGTGGACTGAGCATGTTGCAACCTCTCATTCTGAAGGGAAATGTAAAACCATTTTTCTTTTCACCCTCTCCACCTTGATTAGAGCTTCCCTAAGGATCCCGCCCTGGTGCTGAAGGGATTGCTAGACAGCTGTCATCCAGGACATCTGAAAGACAAAAGAGTATCTGCCTGGTAAAGCCCACCAAATTCCCAGCTGTGCAGGCTCCGATCATCCTGAAAAAACCACTGTCATGGAGCCCAGATAACAAAATGTGGAGAGAAGACAATCAGGGCTCGCTTCTGTGCCTCTGGTTTTATGGCACAAAGAGGAGCACTAGCTGTGCCCGCTCATCACGTGCTTGCAACTGTCTCCAGGAACCTTTCAAGGTTATTTTGAAAATACTTGGTGTATAGTTTAATGGAAATTATTTTAAATGATTTGTGGAACCAAATGAAGTGCAGCTTCATTTGAGGCTGGTGTTGGTCTCTTCTCTCAAATTAGTAATGATAGGACAAGGGGAAATGGCCTCAAGTTGCGTCAGGGGAGGTTTAGATTAGATATTAGGAAGAAATTCTTCACTGAGAGGGTAGTTAGGCACTGGAATGGACTGCCCAGGGAGGTGGTGGAGTCACCATCCCTGGAGGTGTTTAAAGAACGAATAGATGCAGTGCTTGAGGATATGGTGTAGTGGTTAGAGAGGATATGGTGTAGTGGTTAGAGTGATGCTAGGAGAAGATTGGACTTGATCACCCTGGAGGTCCTTTCCAACCGTAACGATTCTGTGATTCTGTGTGATTCTGTGATTCACTGACACAGACACATTATGTATTTGTATTACTTTTGATACTGCATTTGACTGTTTTGTGTATGAGTTTGCCTCTATACCCTATGGACAGATGTGCTGTGTGATCCCCATCCCATTATTCAAAAGCGATGTTTACAGCCATCACAACCCTGCAGCTGAGACCAGCAGTAAATAAGGGGTTTCGAAAGCAATTGGCTATGTTCACCTCCACTATTTATTGTGCTGCCAAGCACCTATAATTTCCCTGCCAATACTGATGACCTGTAATTTACAACCCCCACCTTATGCTAATTCATTTTGTCTCACTGAAGGGAGGATTGCATGCTGCTGAGAACTTCTGCCAAAACACAGAGAATCAAATTTTTAAATTAAAATAACATCTCCCTATGCTGGCAACAAAATAAGCAGAGTTTCACAGTTGCTGGGACAGGGAGAGTCATTGATGATCAAGAGTTCTGACAGCAATGACACTCTTTGCTGTGCCTCTTCTTTCTCATACACAAAATTTAGGTTGACCTGTTGATGGATATAGAACTTGTATATGCAGGAGCTTTTACTCATCCAACCTCCACATGGTAATGCACTGCGTAGGAGATAACTAGAAGTAGTGGAACCATGATACTGTGGCCTGATTGCTGTTGTTTATGGCCAAATGTGCCTCCCTAAAAGAAGCCCATGTTAGAAAGTACATGAAGAGAGTAAATCTCAGTGGTCAGAACAGAGATCCCTGGGCAGACCTTCCATAGTGATCAGTCTGTTCAGGGGCTGGGCTGTGAACCTTGCAAGGAGCTCAGGTTATTTCTCTTCTGATGTGTGCTGTGTTGTACTTTTGTTTGTGAGTTTTGCCTTCCTTGTGCCATTTACTCAGAGTCACTGGAAGTCTCTAAAATTCACCGCTGTCCTCTTTGGTCTTACAGATCTTGGTCCTACCAATTTGGTATGCAAGTAGCTGAAATGTTCCCCCATTGCTCAAGTCTTGGACTGAATGGCTTCTTTGTTTTCCCTCCACAGTCAATAATCTTATGCTGAACAAAAAGATAAGGGCATGGACTTTTAGTGCAGTCACAACTCAAAACTGAGGATTTATACCTGTACAGCTTCTGCAGTAAAATACCTTGTAACGAGGTAGCTGTTTTCATTAGGTTCTGCTGATATTGCGGATGCTGCAGTATCTCAGTGATACAAGCACATTTCATGACAATTTATTTAGCTCTGAAGAAATAACTTAGCGAAGAAACCCTTCACTGTTGCCCCTGCAGTGCAATTTAGCCTTAGTGGATGTGCCTAAATCTGCCTCACGGCAGGAGAACATGTGAGTTTAACAAGAGCTCTCTTGCTTTCAGGAATATCATGATGAGGCACTTCATTTTATCCTGTGGCAACTTGAAATTTCTTTTTGAAGCATTGCTTTTGGAAATGTCCAATGGATAGTCCCATGTTCTTCCCCTTACCAAGTTTAAGAGTAGCTCAGAGAGCACTAAGTTGCTTTACTACTGGGTGAGCTCAGCTGATGGATGGAGTGCTTCCACATCACTGACAGTTACTAAATTTGCTCCACTTGGAACCATTGAGCTGTTCTTGCTTGGAGACAGATTTGTTAATGTATTTCCTGACAGCAATCAATAATTTATTTTATATTCATTGTGATATTTAATTGTGAGTGAACCTAAAGATGGATTGCTTGGATATAAGAACTATTGATTGCTGCAGAAAGCCCATTTAGCAGCTTATATTCTGGAGAACAAGAGTACACAATTGCTTGCGCTGCTTTTGCGATGGTAGGAAAGCAAAGAGGCAGCTTTTCTGCCAGGACATAGCTAGGCTGTGTCATAACCAACTTTGGTCAGGTCTGACAACTTTCACAAGAGCAGTGCTCCCAAATCAGCATGAGATCTGCAAAAGGCAAGAAAACCTGGCTTTTAATACTTTTCTTGTGATAGTAAAGTAATATATTACAGAAGTTTGTATTTTGTTTTGATATTGTAGTGACAAATAGTAAGTAATGATGACATACAGGGGTTGTTAGAGTTCCAGATTTTCTGTCCTTAGCTATAAGGAAACAAAGGTGCATTGCCTTCTTTTATATGGAAAGAAATTCCCAGGTACCAAGCTAGCATATGAATTATGCCACATGCCTTGAGCAAAAGAGCTGTACGGCACTGCTATATTGCCCCTTCAAAAGCACTCGCTGTTGCTCCAGGGGGAATTATATACACTAGTCCTCCATCTGGCACAGGCCACTTTTCCTGCATCCTGGTTGAACTGTGTTGGCTGGTGCAGTTTCCTCTGCTGGCACTTGTTCCTTGTCCTTCCCCACCTGTGAGAACGGGAAAGAAGATGAAAGTGATCTTCTTTATCCTCCTGCATTCCTGTCAAGATGAGAAGTGTTGAGCTCCCTGTTTCCTCTTTGTGATAAGAAAAACCTGTATCACCAGTTTTAGGAGTCAAAAGGAAGGTGGTTTTACTGAAGTTTGAGATTTTATTTTTTTTTTTTTAATTCCTATCAAGTTCTTAAAGCTGACCTGCTGTCATACGAGAAGAGTTAGTACCATTTGCCAGCAGGGAACAAAAGCATATAAGCATGCAATGATAAGTTGTTTAGCCTGGAAAACATACAGTTTGCAGAGGTGGAAGCAGTTATCTGCAATGATTAGTAAACCTTGTTGTTGCAGTTATTTGCCCAAACTAGAAGAACAGTGAGGACTTGCAGAAGACATTGATTAACCCAGCATATCTGTTGGCTGTTGGAACTTGTATATGGTAAATGAGAATGTAATTATTTCATGAATCATAAAGCAGGCCCATGCTGGCACATCAAAGCTCAATGCTGGTAACTCTGCTGTACAGACATTTAAAAAAAAAAAAAAAGAGAGAGATTGATGGGAATGATATGAAAAGCCCTCTTGTAGTGCATTTTGGAAATGCGTAGCGTTGAAACTGAGTATTGTGTTTTGCTTTGTTCCTCTGATATTTGTTGGAAACATTTTCTTACTTGCACTCCTTCACTTACTGCCTAACAGTGAAAAAGAATTCCATCTGGCTCTTTTTCTCCCAAGACAGTAAAAGCTAGAAAAAAAGCCAAACCTTGGAAAAGACACAATGAAGATACAAAGCTGGCTGAAAAAACCCCAGAAAACTGAGACTTTGGACTTTCTGAAAATCTATCACTCAAACTTCAGATTTCCACCCCTCTCCACACTGTCTCAGGACATGTATAAGGTATTAAGAAAAAAAGCAATGTAGAGAAATAGTACAACTGAAATATTTAGTTGCTCTACTACTTTTTGTAGTATACAGAATCACAGAATTTTCTAGATTGGAAAGGACCTTTAAGATTATCAAGTCCAATCACTAACCTAGCACTGACAAGTCCTCAACTAAACCATATCTGTAAGCATGATGTCTATACATCTTTTAAATATTTCCAGGAATGGGGGCTCCACCACTGCCCTGGGCAACTCCTTCAGATGCCTGAATACATCTCAAGGAGAGCAAGCAAGGAAAGATTTGACAAGAGAATTCCTGTACGACTTGCAAATGAAGGCTGTTATGGAAGAACACCTGAATTACCAAAGAAGTGGCTTGACTGAGTCCTGCACCAAGTGCTCAGGCAAAACCTGCAGCCTTCTCTAGCTCCCCAAAAGGCTCTCTACTGTGATTAAGGAAAAGCACTCGCTGGTTGTTTGATAGTGATATTTTATTGTAATATTTTATAGTGTAAAGAAATCTATTTTTAAAATAGCTGTTTCTCCAAATCTAAAATTCTGCTTCATGAAAATTAGCTGGAGGAAATACACGATAATCTCCAAAATTACTTTGGAGGAAATGACAAGTTCCACTGCTATTTAGTTTCTTTAAGTAAAATCCTTTGAGGTAAGGGAAGACTTGAGGCTGCAACTGGAAGATTGCAGTTGGTAAAAACTTGTTATTTGTCAGTGCTTATGTTACCAAGGAAGGCTTCCAAAACAATGTAGTCAACTGAAGATGAGGAAGTCCTTGTTAGAAGTGTAAATGTTGCAATCATACGAGAACTTGCAAGACAAAGTAGGTAAAACATTTTATGTGTCCATCATGGTAACTTATACCCTGGGCAATGGACCTGTGGTGATTGAAGGGAGCAATGGACTGTCTAATCCTCACTTCATCCATTTGTACAAAGCTGGCATGATATGGCATGTGAGATCTGCTGCTATTTCTTAAAAGGAATAACTCAATCAGCAATCTTATCACGTATGAAAATAAAAAACAGAATTAAAACGTCAGTGTTACTTTTAGTTCTTCATGTTCTCAAACTGTAGAGGATATTGTAGCACTGGACAGTGTAAGGATGTAAGTGGCATATTTAGGTCAGATTCTGCCTTTGTAGTTGCTGTGTTAAATTTTGCAACCACTCCAAATTCCTGAGGCGCTTAAACCTCTGCTGGCACTGGATGGCCTCCTTTCTGCCTGAATGTTAGTTACACACACTGTACTCCCTGCAGTCGTCTTCTCTGATTTCCCCATATTTCCTTACACTCCTTTCACATTTCATTTATCTTCCTGAACTCCTAAGGTTTGGATCAATTGTACCCTGAATATTCTCTGTTGTTTGGTTGTTTTTTTTTTCCCCACACATGGTGAATTTTAATGCTCAGTGGCCAAAATAATTCCCTCTTTCTACATATTTTAATGTTTTGACTATATCTCTTCAGTGAGATGCTCCATTTACATTGGAAATGCTTCCCTGAGAAGAGCAATGCTATTTACCCTGATTTCTTCCCTGTTCTGCTGCATTTTCACCTGGTAGAGAAGGGCAGGCTGACAAAACAGCCTGTGAATCTTTGCTGCCCCAATGATTATCATTTCCATGGTGGGAGACTATATGGAAGGCAAAGAGACATGAGATATTAAAAAAGGTATCAACAAGAATTAGTCTTTAAGTTGGTGTTTTACCCTCATTTTTACCTTTGTGGAAGTGGCTGTGTATGGTGAAAAAAGGTTGAAAATCAAGGCTTGCACATGCAGAATCCATCTGTATTACGATTGTAATTTAAAATGCTAATGTGTGCCTGAACATACCCGGTAGTTTTGTCATCTAAAGGCACTGACTCTGCAAGGAGAGACATTTAAAATATCTTTTTCTTGATGCTTTATTATATATTTTAGTGTCATTTTCTTTTGAGGGCTTGCCTGCAGCTCTCTAGGCAGGCACAGCCGTGGCTTGGTGAGCTGATTCAGCTGGCTCTAATCCTGCCAGCACTGGCTAATGAGGAAGATAATACCTATTTCTCTACCCTAAAACATGCAGCTGGAAGCCGGCATTTCCATTTTTCACTGTGAGCACCAAAGGCATCTGGTGCTTGCACCTCTGGGCAGGGAGAGACGTTGTAAGGATGTCTTTCCTTGCAGGAAATATCTGGGAAATGGGAGAGTCTTTCCTTGTTGGTGTTCTGGAAAGAGACTGGTGCCTCCTGAGTGCCGCTGAAAGCAGAGCTGGAGTAGGACAACGTGGCAGAACACTGCTGGGACAGTGAGCCTCCCTCAAGGGATTTTTATTTTTGTAATCTTGGGGAAATTGCCAATTCACACTGGGGGAAAAATAGCAAAACCAGGACATAGGTATGCTCTGCTCTGAAAAGGTTTTTTATGAGGCTTCATCAGCCTTAGCAAACACAATTTCTTGCTGCTCAAATCCCTTTCTCCCTCTCAGAGATTGGAGTAGTACTCACGGAGCTGCTCCAGATGGTTCGCTGCCAAGGAGCTCCTGTCTGTACATCCTGGCCTTTGGGCTGGAGTGCCAGCCTGCAGGAACAGCCGCAAACCAGCTGCCTGCACTCAGGAGATGTTACTTTTTACTCCAGGTTAATAAAATGACTTGGAAAAACCAGTTCTGTAGGATTTGTTGTGCATTTAGTAGGGTCCAGAGTAGTCAGTGAGCTTTGGAAATGTGCTGTGTATGGCTGGAATCAAGCTGTCTACAGCTGGAGAAAGCTGAGGGCTTCAAAAATACTGAAAATTAATTATTTTTTAAATCACAAAATATTTTCAGTGTTTACTGTTTGACCAGTATGCACCTTGACTCTCATTTTAGAATGATTTTAATTTTCTGAGGCTGTTTTTGTGGCATGAATGTGCAGATCAATCTGATGTGAACATTTTCAGTACAGAAAAAGTATAAATCCTGAAAGTAACTGTTTTCAAAACTGCAGAATGCAAAAAGATAAGAAGAAATAAGTAGTCTAGCAGCAGACAAGCTTGCTTCAAGAGTTGGAAGCAGGTAGATGCATTTCTGTCTACAGCATTGCACTTGGAGAAGGGGTCATGGATGGTACAGTTCACGTTGACAGGTGATGCTTGTTGAAACGTTTGCAGAAATGCTGCCTTAAATACATGTGTATGGGTACTCCCACTGCAGCTCCTCACATGCTCAAATTCATAGAAGCATAGAATCATAGAATAGTTGGGGTTGGAAGGGACCTTAAAGATCATCTAGTTCCAACCCGCTTGCAGTGAGCAGGGACACTCCCACTAGAACAGGTTGCTCAAAGCCCCATGCAACCTGGCCTTGAACACTTCCAGGGATGGGACATCCACCACCACTCTGGGCAACCTGTGCCTTACCACACCCACAGTGAAAAACTTCTTCCTTATATCTAAGGAATACCCTCTTTCATTTTAAAACCGTTACCACTTGTCCTACCACTATGTGCCCTTGTAAAACATCCCTCCCCATCTTTCCTGTAGGTTCCCTTTAGGTACTGAGAGGCCACAATACGGTCTCCCCAGAGTCTTCTTTTCTCCAGGCTGAACAGCCACAACTCTCTCAGCTTGTCTTCGTAAAAGAGGTTCTCCAGCCCTCTGATCATCTTTTTGACCCTCCTCTGGACTCGGCCCAACAGGATTTGTTCACCAGTGACTATCTGCAGCACTGCAAATAGTGAATCTACCTTGTCACAAGCAATTGAAGCTTAATAGAGCTTAGTTCCTCTTTTACACAGGTTCTGTGTTTGGCTTCATGATAGATTCTGTTGTAATTTATGGCAAACGTTCAAAGTGGATTGTTTCAAGCTCAGGTGGTGGCGGGTATGCTTTATCTTCTGTTTTTAGATAAAATCAAGTTGTAAATTTCTGAACAGGAAATTCTGTTGCTTAATGGATATTGTTCTCTCTATATAATCTGTAATATCAATGCAAAATGATTGGGAGGTGAATATAAGCACTCTCGTTTGAACTGGTAATTTTGTTCATTCTTTATATGCTGTTATATACTGATTTATACTGCTGAAAACATACATTGCCACAGCAACTTGTGTTCAGTATACTTACCAAATGTCAGATTTGTCAGCATAAATACTTATAATGATGTTTTGAAAGGAACTATGCCATTAAGTAGAATTTAATGGGAAATGTTTGTGATTACAGTCTTGCGATAAAGTTATGTATAAAAATTTACCTTGTAAACTGCTTTATATTAGTAATTTTGTATATTTGTCTTGTGTTGTGTTTATACTTTGAGATGCCTGACAGAGTCTACAGCAAATTTAAGGCGGATTTCTTGCAGAGAAATACATAACAGAGACATCAAAGCTTTGGAAAAAATTATGCTTAGAACAATTTTGTTAATGACAAAATGACATTTCAGCAAGCCTGGTACACAAATTTTCAGTAAGAAATCCTTAGCAACAAAGCCTAGGTCTGCTGAACAGAGTTTTCTAGCCCTTCCCCTGCATATCTGGGCTTTCATCTCCTGGGGGCTTCCAAGGGCAAGCCTATGGATTTTGGTGCTGAGAGGTCCCAGGTAAAGCCTCAGAAAACATACCTGGTTTTCAAGATGGAACTCCTAAAAGAACACTGGAACACTGCCAAGTCCTTAGCATAAATAGTGGGTATATTCAACTGTGAATGAGATGGAACCTGGGCTGTAAATAACCACCTTCTGCCATGTAAGTAAGCAAAGACGATCAGAAAGTTTCTGTGTGATTAGAAGTGTGGGTATGAAACTTGGACAAGAACCCATATTAAATGTGCATTGGAGATGTTACCTTGCCTTGGGAGTAAAAAGAGCTGCAAGAGCATTATACCTAGAGGCACATATGTTTTATAGCCACAGCCTATTTAAATGGCAAATTTCACTTTATTTCTAATGGGAAGAGATAAATGAATAAATGAAGAACTCACTATTGCAACCTGCCTTCTGTAAAACGTTGCGAACGGGCACATTCCGAGACTGGAGTTCTTATCTTTGGGAACATTTGTGAAATACCCGGTGTGTTACTATGTCCATGTCTCTTCTCCGTGGAGATGTGTTCCTCCCAAAGTTTTGTGAAGATAAGATGATAGTGATGCTGGCTCAATGCTAAAGGTCATTTTCAAGGACAGAAGTAGGAAAAATATACACCAAAACTGCCTACTTATGCAAAAGAGATACTGAATTTCTTGTCAGCTTGAGTGTAGTGATGGATTGGTTCTCTGTGCATGAATTTGCTTTAGTTCCTTTAATGATGTGAACAGAAGTGAACCTGACTTTGCCCACAGGAAAATCTGTTAGGGAGTTACTTAACCAGAATCTCTTTCACTCTGAGATAGATGATGCACTGGCCTTAATAAGCCAATTTCAAAAACTTGCAGATAAAAGATGACTTTAGAAGCAAGCAATACTGAAGATATGCAATTCTCAAATGTTATGGTATGATCTCAAGGATTGTTCAGTCTTTCCTTTAGCACTATGAGGAGTTGATTGTGGTCTTGGCTGGAAGGCTACCTACGGCTTCATAATGAGTTCTGCCCTGAACTGCATTGCTGAAATTCCTATAACTTCATTAGGGTTGACTGGGTTTAACTAAGGCATTATTTGCCCTAAGATTACCTACAGTCAAAAATTTGCTGAATGTTGGGGTTCAGTAATTACAGGTGTGTTTACAGGATACAATGCAAGCAGAACAGCAGAAGAAAACAGTTCTAAAATCGAAGTTGCAGCCACATGAAAGAGAGGACTGTGAAGAAACTTCAGGGTTACAATCCTGCAGTGTTGCAGGAGCAGGTGAAGCAATTCTTAGCTTTCCAGTAGCAAATGCTGTGGTCAGGAGAGCAACTTGGGTTTGGCCTTTCACTTGCTAATAGTGCTGGTCCCAAATTAATCCTCTGGAGAACACAAGGGCACGTTTTTGTACATCTATCACTTGCATTTGCTAAGTCACCAAGGACTCATGAGGTTCAACAAGGCCAAATGCAAGGTCCTGCACCTGGGTTAGGACAATCCTTGCTATAAATACAGTCTGGGGATGATGTGATTGAGAGCAGCCCTGTGGAAAAAGACTTGGAGGTACTGGTGGATGAAAAGCTGGACATGAGCCAACAATGCGCACTTGCAGCTCAGAAGGCCAGTCTCATTCTGGGCTGCATTGAAAGAAGTGTGGCCAGCAGATTGAGAGAGGTGATTCTGCCCCTCTACTCTGCTCTAGTGAGACTTCACCTGGAGTACTGTGTCCAGCTCTGAAGCCCTCAACGCAAGAAGAACATGGACCTGATGTAATGCATCCAGAGGAGGGCCACAGATACGATCAGAGGGCTGGAGCACCTGGCTGAGAGAGTTGGGGTTGTTGAGCCTGGAGAAGAGAAGGCTCTAAGGAGACCTTAAGGAGGCCTTCCAATACTTGAAGGGGGCCTACAAGAAGGCTGGGGAGGGACTGTTTACAAGGGCATGTAGTGATAGGATGAGGGACAATGGTTTTAAACTAGAGAAGGGTAGATTTTCGATAAGACATTAGGAAGAAGTTCTTTACTACAAAGGTGGTAGAACACTGGAACAGGGTGCCCAGAGAGGTGGTGGAGGCCCCATCCCTGGAGACATTAATTTAAGGCCAGGCTTGATGCTTAGAAGCAACCTGATCTAGTAAGAGATGTCCCTGCTGGCTGCAGGGGGGTTGGACTAGATGACCTTGGAAGGTCCCTTCCAGCCCAATGCATTCTATGATCCTATGGCTGTTGCTGCCTCTTGCTGTCCTCCCTGCTCTTCCAGCAGCTCTCCTGACGCACGGTGCTCCTGAACACAACCCCGCTGGCAGAGCCCCTGCCCCTGTGCAGCCCAGCCCCTCCCTCCTTC
>VZZY01020191.1:132970-248387 GCA_013400335.1 Eurystomus gularis | reverse complement strand
GCGGGGCCTGTGCGGCCGCGGGAGGGCAGCGGGGCCGCGCTCTGTGGGCAGTGCGGGGCCGGGGCTCCCGTTTCTGCCGGGAGGCTGCCCGGAGGGCGGGGGAAGGGAGCGCTGTTTGCAGCGGGAGGTGCCCCGGTTGCACCTGGGGGAGGGCCGGCTGTGCAATGGCGGGAGACCCGGTTTGTAGCGAGCAGGAGAGGGGGTGCCCTCTTCGCAGGCTGGAGTACCCTGCCAGGGCCAGGAGGAGGGGTGCGCTGTGTGCGGCGGGCAGAGCAGAAGCCTCCGAGGGAGCGCGGGGTGGTGGGGAGCAGGGGCTGGGCGAGGACAGGCCCAGGGGTCCTGGCAGGGAGCGGAGCGGCCCTGGCCCGGCCAGGGGTGAGAGCTGGCGGGTTGCTGGGGGCCGAGCTGCTAGGCTTTGTGCCTCTCTGAAAAAGTGGCTTCGGCTCCCCTTTTCCAGGCATTGTCTTGCAGTCATTGTAATCGTGTTCTTCCTTCCCCCGACCGTTTCTGCTCATCGGTGTTTATTGTTCTCTGGTCTTTAAATAGGCTGGCTGAGGTCTGGGTGCAGGAAGGAGTTTCGGGGGTTAGTTCTGAGATGCAGCCATTAGAAATGGGGATGTAACTGTAGGTTGTAATGAACTTGCCGGTTTCCTTTTCTCCCTGCTCCCATAAAATTTAGGCCAAGCTCTGTGTTTACTAGGTACTGTTCGGGACTTTTTGTCTCCATGTGAAAAGTGTGGTGTTAACTTGAGAGCCCTTGGAGTCTTGGCTCGCATCCTTTGTATAATTAAGGAGATAGAAGGTGCACATCTCTCTCAGCTTTTGTATAGCAAAGGGCTCTTTAGCTTGGATGTTCTGAGTGTTAATGAAACTGATGCTGTGAAGTCTGCGACGGAAATATCTCCCTTACCCATTTAAATATGGCTCATACATTTGAATAGAATGCCATAGAGGAGTCTTCCTTGTTCTTTCCCCAGTGAGCTAGGCATAGAGATAATGCTAATGAAGAACCTTCAGAGCACTCTCCCCACTTCTCTGATTTCATGGTAAAGCCTGTTCTGCAATCCCGTTTAATACTAGAATATGCTGCAGAGTGTTGATGGTAAAAAAGTTTGTCTAGTAACTAGGATTAAATGCTATCCTGAATGCACTTCTTGTGATCGCTTTGATTCTGTGATTTTCAAAATCGTGCTTCCAAACATTTTCCTTCACTTCTGAAGTTCAAAAAATTGTAGTGAGCTGCCAGCACAAATTAGCATGCTGCTCTGCTTCAAAGAAGCAAGACTGTTTCTAGTAAGCCTTGGCTTGACACCAGGTGTCAAAAATGAATTCAAGTGGCCTGGCCAGCTTTTTTTATATTATTATTTGAAAGAGTTTCTTTTGCTCTTCTGTAAAAGTTTCACTAAACAGAGTCCTCTGAGGCTGTAGTCCAACTGTACCTAATCCGTAGTAGTAATAGTGACTTGAAGACTTCCGCGACTTCTGTCAACTTCTGGTGATGCTTGTCATGAAGCAGATCAGCAAACTTACCCAGTGAAAAAAAAAGGGTCATGCGCAGACTCCCTGATCCAGTTTGCAGTGTGGTCCTATAAATGATAGCAGAGCATGTCTGTGGAGAGATGATGAGCACTGAGATAATCTCAGAGAGCCTGTGAGGATTTAGCTCACTCAAAGCAGGGCTGAGTGGGGTGAAGCAGAAGAGGGAGTGTGTTCATCTGATATTGCTACAGAGACCATGTATGAGATTGATGATGAATCCTTCATTAAACGCTAAGGGAGCTCAGCGGAAAAATGAAACGTAGCTGCTGCAGAAAAGACTCTTGTGCTGGTGCATGAACTGGGGTAGAAGCACAGTGGGATTGAGCATACAACATAAAGACTTGCCTTTTCCCCCCTGAATTCTAGTAACTTTAAAGGTACCTTTTCTTTTGTTTTACAAGCTGAGAAAAATGTTTGAGTTCCTTAAAAAAAAATCAACAATTTCTTGATGAGTGTGTCTCAGTGTAATATGATACTCGTATACCTTTCTTTGACAGTGGTGATCAAGCCCAGGATGTCTGGATCCAAAGACATAACCTCTACTGTCTGAATTAAAAGTTCCAATGATGTTACCTCAAGGGCTATATGTTCTTAGTGTGGTCCAGCTATTAGAAAGGGGTAATTAGTCCACACTACAAAGAACCGTGTTGGTGGAGGCTGTAAATGAATTTACAATGTATTCTGCTAGGAGTGTTTCTTCTAGCACTACTCTGTCACCTCCACAAATGCCACAAGCAAAGCTGCCAAAAATGCTTTGCTTTTTCATGGTTGTTATATTGCTGAAGTAGCTGTGATGCTTAGATATGGCTTTTTTTTTTCTTTTCTTTTCTCTCTCATAGTTGATATATCTGTGCTGGGAAAACTTTCTGAGAAAGTGCACTGTGGCAAAAATGGAACATTTTAAGAGCTAGCAGCCTCAGAGTATTTAGTGTTTGGCTGTTTCACTGTATCAATAGTAAAACCTTTCTAATGACTCTTAATAGCTTATGAAAGTTGACTTTGATGGCCTCAGGCTAGGTTCACAGGCATAGATGCCTTTATTACACATCTGCCATGGTGTATATGGGTGTGAGTGGGAGGTAAAAGCTTAAATAGATGGGGCAACATATATGTTCTTCCTTCTTTTCAAGGTTCTCTGCTTTGAGCTTTTTTAAAATTCCCACAGCTGTATGCATTGTCATGAATACTATTAGCTGAATGAAAACTATTAGCTGTTTGTGATGCAATGAGTTTTTTAAAATTGGGAGGTGAGCTCTTTATGGGTAAACTAAAAGTGCTAGTGTGGAAGAAACGGAATATATTTGCTGTCCTTAAGCAAAGTGTCTTTGGAAAACCAGGATGTAATTAAGCAATGTTACATGGTAGTCTCTGGAAGAAAAGGCCTGCTTTCAGTGGGCATTCAGGGTAATTGGAAAAATTGCGGGTTTCAGCTGAATTGTTTTCACAAGACTTTGTCTCTAAGGGTTTTACACAGTAAGAAGTGTTTCAGGGTGAAAGCACACCTATGCTATATAGTGCAGATAGTCTGTATCCTGTGTCAGAGGGATCCAATAAGGGAACTAAGGTGTAAGTGGCTTGAGATGGGAGATACAGAGAATTGCAACATGTGACTTGGTGGCAGGAGTGTTTCAGAAGAGGGTTTCTTGGAGATACCTTTTGGATTGAGGTAGGAAGGGATCGGTTTGAACCCAAGAGAAGCTTGAAAGCTGGGACAAAATTTAAGTCTGACTCCTTTTAGTTGGCTTGTGTGTTTCAGAAGAATAACAGTAAGAGAATTCCCCATGTTCAGTGTCCTAGTGAATTTGATGTCTTACATGCCTGTTTTGAGAAGCTGTTTTTAAGTGAATCAGGTGTATTCATTTTTTGAAGAATGCACTGGCTACTGATTTGTGTTGTCAGTGTTTTTGCTGTAAACTTTTTTTTGCAGTTTTTGCTGTGGGAAGTATGCCATTTTAGTTCCTTTTGTGGAAACAGTGCTTTGCTGTACATACTAATGACACTGGTCATGTGATTTCTTGGGGCTTTTGTTTTAACTTCTTTGTGATTGATGCAGCTGCTTGGTGGTGTGTTCTACAATTGTGAAATGTGTGAGATGTGTTTGGCAATGCCAACACACTGTCTGTTTTGAAAGCTATGCTGCTTGGTTTCTTTAATATGAAATGCTTGAAATACGAGAGAACTTATGTACAGGTGAAAGTAGAAATGAAAGTAGATGGTGAACAGAAGTCTTGCTTTCAAAGAAGTTCTGAGAGCTTTTGCCCTGACTTGTAGTTGCTTAAATTTTGAGGAAAAATTCAAAGCTTTTTCCATTTCCATATTAAAAACCATCAATCTTACCAGGTGCCCCATGCCTACTTGAGCTGTCAGGTTATGTGTTCTACTCCATTCTGAAGGACCTTGCTCTGGAGGGGTGCCCAGGTGATGATGCACATGGAAGGCAACAGGACAAAACGGCTGGTGTGGTTTTTTGTTTTTTGTTTTTTTTTTTGTGTGGGTGTGGATGGGACCAGAAGCAAAACTGGCTGTCAGTAGTCAAAACAGCAGGGCTATTTACTCATGTCAGACACCTTCCTTTGGCTTCTTCTGCCTACTGGCGAATGTACTTGTTTGTCCTGCCTCTTGGAAGTCTCTTTATTTGCCTGAAGGTGGGATATATAAGCTGCTTTAGGATGGAGGTCCTGTCTAAGTGGTTCCACCTTGCTGGAAGAAAAACAGACAGCACAAAGCATGTGGGAAGGTCCTGCACAGGTCTCATGGTTAAAACCAGGGATGGGATGATTTGAGTACCTGTTCTAGCTCTCAGGACTTAGAAGTAAATGTTTTAACAGATATTGCAGTGCTCAGCTTCTCAAGCCCTTATGAATGTAACTTTCCATCTTTGCAGGGCAGCAAGGGAAGAACTTTGTTCCTTTATTCTTGGTGAGAAACATAAACTGAGAGGGTGAATTTTACCGGTCTGTATTACTTAGAAATTGCAGACCAGGATTTAACAACATGTCAAATGAAAACCGTGGTACATTGTAAATGAGCTTGATTACACCTGCACCTTGTCAAGTGCAGACTGTCATTATGAAGAAGGTGGGGTTCCATGTCATGAAAAAAATAAAGCAGAGTTTTTGAGGTGTACAAGTGATAATGATTAAATATTAGAGATAATCCTGTAGGTCAAGGAAAGTGAGGACAAACATGAATTTCAATCCGGTTCTTTTTTCCTCATTGTTTTCTGGGATCTCCATGTGAGTGGCCTGTTCCAGTTTCAAGTTGAATGTCTTCCATGTTCACTTTATTTAGTGTTGTGGGAATATTGATTCTTTTGAGTAACTGACCTTATCTGATAATGCTAGTGTGAAATATCCAGCAGTACATCAAGATGATGATGTGAAATACCCAGCAGGTTTTTACTGTATTGGCACAAACCCCAGCTCTCTAAAGTTGAAGCTCTGTTTCTGTTACACATTGTTGTACTATATTTTCTACATAGATAAATAATTCTGTAATAAATACATGCACAACATTTCTTTTAAATTTTAAACTTCATAAACCTGTTATGGATTGAAAATTAACCAGAAGTTTCACAACTGGAAGGCAAAATGTGATGCTAGAGGCTTTGGAGGCAGTTTGGTGCTGCAGGTACCTCATCTGACGCATCTCTGGGTGGTCCTACCTTGTGCTCTGATCTGCTGCTGTTCTCTTGGCAGAGCTAATGCTTGTGATTGCAGGGTGATATCTTTCATGCTGCTTATCTCATGGGAAACTGAACCACTTGGTAGTGCTTTTATCAGTTTGCTAACTCGCCCTGTGGCTACACATTGCTATTGCTCTCACAGGTAGAAGCAGGAATGATGTGGCTGGAGGTGAGTGGCGGGAAGCTGGGGCTGCTTCTCCTGGCAGATGCTGGGGATGGAGCATCACACTCGCCACTGCAGGACTGGAGCGGTGCTCCTGCTTCAGACTAGTCATGTTTCCAGATACCTTTAAAGAGATGCTCATGGGACCACTGTTCTCCAGCTAGCTTTCCACCTGTGTGGGAGCTGAATGATGCACATAAATTCATGCTTTCAGTATAATCTTTACATGAAAGCATGAATTCTGCACTACAATAAGGTAGAGGGAAAGCTCTTATCTTGGTTCTGGAGGAATCAAATCACTGGTCTGCGTCCTGCTTACAGATATTATCTGGCTTCTGAAGGAAGCCAAGAGGGAAGAATGAGTTGCTCTT
Source organism: Eurystomus gularis (assembly GCA_013400335.1). Taxonomy (NCBI): domain Eukaryota; kingdom Metazoa; phylum Chordata; class Aves; order Coraciiformes; family Coraciidae; genus Eurystomus; species Eurystomus gularis. The sequence continues at coordinate 242,629 of VZZY01020191.1, read as the reverse complement.
CTGCCTTGTCGACTTTCAGCTTCTCAGTGCCTGTCAAGTAACTTCAGTGCTAGGAAGCAGGCGTGGTTCTGGGCGAGTTTATGGCTGCCCACAGATTTTTTTAATAGAACAGAGGAAGTAAGTAGCATATCCGTTACTTTAAGAAAGCTGTGAGTGACACTAGAATCCTACAGATGTTGGCATATATTCTGCATATACATTTTTAGAAGCCCACCATGGGGGCCAGAGTTGTTGAAGACTAACATAATAGTTTATCCCTCGCCCTGCCTTCCCTCTCTGATCGTCTTTCCGCTCACTTTTAGTAAATAAGTCCTAGCAACTAGAAGTTACAAAATACATATGTGGTTGTATTGCTGTCACTTATTAACTACTATATTTTATTGCCTGTTGGAAGCTTTTAACAGGAAATGAAATTAACCAGTTTTCTTCTCTTTAATGTTGAATTTGTAATTTAGCAGTGATATTATATCTAGAAATTTAAGCTGGGCTCTTGTGTTTGCTGTTCTAATCTTGTTTTTATACAGTGGAATTACATTTCCATCAGAGTGTATGCACTATGAGATATATTTTCTATAAACCGAAGACTTTGCAAGCTTACACCTTCATACTGGAAATCATAAATTAAACACTTGAGCTACAAAAGAATCAAAGGATAAATCTAGATAACACAGCAGTGTTGAATCAGAATTTACTAGATGGCTTGAGTTGCCTTACATCGTTCCCCCAGCGGCTATGCAAATCTGACCAGTCTCTGGTGGCTGCTCACGTTTGTCACGGAGGAGTAGTGGGTAAACGCATTCACAGTTTCTGTTCTCCGTTAGAATGAGGCAATATAAACCACTGACATCTTTAATGGTAGAAGGGCTATGTGGGGAGTTTTGTAATCCAGGTGAGACTTGGTACCTTATTCTTCCCTGGAGTCTGAAAATTTTGCCCTTAATGTCTAAACAGGGAGTTTCGTTATTTAAAGAAGAGCAGTACTGAGATGATCATGCTATCGGCTAGCTTGGAGTTGGTAGAAGTGTCATGAACTCACCTAGTTACCTTAATGATATTGATTGTATTGCTTGCTATGAGGGAGCCTGACCTGTAACTTTGCAAGTAGGCTAATCTTTTTCATAAATGATTTAGTAGCTTATCTTAATGTAAGGTTGAATACTGGAGGAGTACTCAGTGAGGCTCTAAATGGACCATGACACGAGTCCCCTGGCATCTTCTTTTAGCAAAAAGATAGAGACTCAGCAGTTGCTTGTTTGTTTTTTCTTTCTATCACAGTTCCTTAATTTGATTTGTTTTTCTTTTATTAATAAAACAGTCTTGCTGATCTATACCTAATGACATGGACTTCTAGAATGTTTGCTATTTTTGGTTGATCTTAATTTTAGGATTTCATACTGAACTTGTTTTTGAAGACAATTTTAATCACTAGTAAGAAAATACACTGTGTAACTTTTAGTGAGTACATCTAACTTAAGTTAATGCTATCGTATCTGGTCTATCCTCTTAATTTCTTTTCCCTGTAAAATTGATGGCACTACTTAAGAGCCATGGCGATGGACCAAGAACTTGTTGTGATAGTGCTTCACACGCACAAGCCAAAAAGGCAGTTTCTGTTCCCCAAACTTGTTATGCTGCTGTAGTCTTTCTTTCACCTGTTATTTTTGTGGGGTTTATGTATAGTGATGGTTGGAGTGAATACAGCAGAATAACAGAATGGCTATGATCGTAGGCGACATCTTAGTAAGCACGTAGTCTAAATTTAACTTACAGAGGTAGCATTTTTCTTTCAAAACTTGTAGCCCCCAGGCAACTTGATAGAATTTACTGGCATCTCTTGCCTTTCTTCAAGGGCAAAGGGCTGCCTGCAGTGTTACTGTAGGTGCTCATATGGCTCTCCTAGCTTGTGGGGCTTTGCGAGTTATACCTTCTCAGGTATATTTTACTTTACACTAAATATACTTTTTCAGTATATTTACTTCCCTTGTGCCAAGAGCTCTAGTTTCTTTTGGGATGCTGGCAGGGGTTTCTTGTCTGGTTTTGCTGTTGGCCATCATTCCTGGTTTGTAGGAGTAAGTGTTTTGGTGAGGGCCCTGTAAACCTTACCTCTAGCAGCTGAGACAATTATGTGAGCTCTTCTGCAGAATGCCAACCAAAATAAGCTGAAGTGGTTTAAACAGCCTAAATAATCACTCTTTACCAGTTGATCCTGAGTAAATAGGTTAGAAAGTACTTAAGAGTAGCTCAGCTAGTAGCCTTCTGGCAGAGAGCAGCTGAGGATGCTGAGCTCTTCCAGTGCACAGCTGTATCTAGAGGAGGAGATCCAAATCCGGGGCAGAGGTTCACAAGCTAAAAGGCAGAAATGTGGATTCTCTCCTGCAAATAACCTGACCGTTACAAATGAAGTAAGAGAATCTCAGTTCATCATCCTCGTAGTGAATGTATGTATTTTCTGGTTAGGCTGCAGTGATCTGCTGGTGTGGATTGAAATAAGTGGTTAAATTCAGACATGATTTATGGAGAGGCCGGGGATGCTGGTAGTGCTAGCCCTGTTCTGGCTGTGGGATATGGTGTGGGGTTGCTCTGCAACGGTGTCATTTCTTCTCCACATGCATCCAGAGAAGTCCATGATATGGTTGTAACCGGCTCCCATTACTAGTTCAGATAGTTTATTCATTAGTAAAATTAATGGTAGGAGGGAGTTGGGCCAGAAAATGAAATGTGCAAGAGAAGTTGCATGGCAACACTGTACAGTCCCAAACATGGAGTCAAGCATAAATAATGGCGGAAAAGTAAATGTGAGGAGGGAAAACTGAGTGGATTGGAGGAAAAACGCTATCTTTGTATTTACTTTATTGTTTCAGTGCCATGCCAGATGTGTCTAACAAGCCTGACTTTGTGTGAGATTTTCATTACTGAGAGCCTTTCATAAGGCCCTCCACTGTAGTGCTGTGTGAGTCACTGGAGTAGCCTGACACAGATTTGCAGAGACACAGGTTATGCAAAATGCTCTGATAGGGGATGGTGGGAAGCCTGGATCTTACACACAATTTTAGAGAGCTTCTTGACACCAGGAACTACTTTCAAACTTGTTGTCTTTCTGGCTTTCTTCACCAAAATGACCTAAGAAGCTTCCTGATGACTTGTCCGTGTCATCCCTGATACGTTCATATTCTTCTAATTCTGGAACATGCGTCTTGCTGATGGCTGGTATACATAGATAAGCTTCTATAAAAAGCAAAATAATTTGACACGTTTTAAGGAGGAGTATCAAAAGAAAGCAAGCTTCATGAAATAAGACTAAAATAGCCTCTTTAATCTTCAGGTAACTCCTTTGTTTTGCTTAAGAAGTGTGAATGTCCTGTAGGGTTTCATTTCTCATCTGTTACTACTGGTTAACTTGTGGTTTCCTAGATGATTTTGTTGTTTGTATTGTTTCATTGTTTTAACTTCAGGTGATAAATAACTTGATGAATAACTTCAGGTCAGCAAGGGCTTGTAATTGAAAAAATGGTGTTTGTTCACTGAATTGAGGTGACCCTCACTTCTTAGAGCTAACTGAATGTGACAATACAAGTTACCAAGTGTAATGTTTCAGTTTTTTCTTTTCTGAGAGGAAACACAGAGGAAGAGAAAGCGGCAGCGTTGTTGCCTGCATTTCCTCACTCTGCTTTATGTTAGAATAAATAAATGACTGCCATTGCAAATGACAATACTGCTAATTGCTCTTTGCATTTTAGGGTAACTGGCTGCTTTTTTCCTTTTCAATTGGACATGCTGTCTTTGCAGCATTAAAAAGAAAAGCAGTGTGTCTCCTCCCAACTCCTTCTCTCCAGTTGTTTGTGCTATTTCAACTCCATTCTGACTGGTGCTCTTCTTGCAAGCCCAGGCAGATGGCTTCATACAGTGATAGCAACTGTGGGGTGAATTTATGAAAAGCATGCCTGGCTTAGTATTGTAAAGCGACTTCTTTCTTCTGTTAGGACTTCTGAGTCTCCTGTGACTTGTGATTTACATAAAATGGTGGCTCTATTTCTGAGATACACAGAGAGACTGACGAGTTTAAAAGCAAAGATTAGCTCCAGCTTTTTTTCTTGAATTGGTGAATTATTTGAATTGTGTATAAAATACTCTGTATACATGGAAAAGAGCAGGATGCCACAGATTTGTAGTGAGTGATGTGAACTTTCCCTCCAGGCAAGAAGTGGGGCTATCCAATTTTCCACTCACAGTGGAGATAGAGCTCAAAGAGCTGCAGAAGCCAGTTGTTAACTCTATTGGAGATGTCGTACGCTGCCATTCTTTAAAATAACATCTACAGTGAATAATAGTATGCAAATGTGTGTGACAGTTTTTCTTTTCTTTTCCTGAACCTTGTTCTAGATGTCAAAATTAACCTGGACTACTTGGGAATGGCGAAACATAGCCCTGGGATCCTGCCTTGAACAGTAAGAAAGTCTAGATGCTTTGTGTACGCAATTAATTTATTTTTTTTAATGGCTAAACCCCAGTGAAATTGTTCCTGTTCAGTTAAAGTAAGTAGGCAACACCTTGTGCAGTTCAGTGTGGGTGTGCTTCAGCTTTCTGTGCAGTTAAGAGACAGTGCAGTAAGTCACAGGGGTGGCTTGGTGAGGCAGCACTCTTTGGGAGACAGTTCTGGGGAAGTCTCTGCAGCCAGTATAACGCTGGGGGTGGGAAGGCTACTCCTGAGAGTATGTTACGAAATTATTGAGGTGGTAGCTGAAGAATGCTTTCCTGTACTGTGTAATTATATTGTGAGACTCCATTGCTATCTAGTGTATAATTATATCAAGACTCCATTGTCACAGGTTATCTTGAGTGCAAATTAGTTTGAAATATGATTAGACAAATTAGTAGAAGAAAGTGAATTACACAGTGGTGAAGACTGTGTTCTGGATGCAGTTTGTGGGAAGTTCCTAAAATGCCTACTGAGGGAAGCTGTTGGGGTGCAGCGTCATGTTACTGACATCACTCCTGAATTGGCTGGTGTTAGACAGGTAGCTTGGCTAGTTAGATCTTCCATCTGACTTTTCATATCTGCCTTGTTTTTGGTGTTTTCTGTATATGAAACTTCACGTTTAATAGATGTTGATTAAATGATGTATGCACTCAAGAAAGCAGGCACTTTTAATGATATTCTTGAATATTGACCAGAATACTCAGATGATTTTGTGTTGTTGGTAGCCTGAAACTTTCTAGTTTGGAGGATACATAACTAAATATGTATGTACATGCTCTCTATTCTTTATATATCCTTTTCCAGATGTTGCAGTAGACATCCTTAAATTGATGCACTGAAAATTATTCTGATGAATTTTCCCAGTGCAAAATAGATGGCTTGATGAGAGACTGTGTGGATAAGTAGCATGCTTCTAAAGAGTAAATTTTCAGCAGACACTACTGATGTTATTTGTCAGCCTTCACTGGGACAGAAATCAGAAGGCTTTTTTATTGTTAAATACCACCATTTCGATATAGTCAATTGGAAATGAATAGCTCTTGAAAACTCTCGTATCTGCACAGAAGTTTAAATACTTAACATGCAAATGTTCAAGTGAAAAATATTTTGTTTTCTTTCATAGAACTCTGTGACCCTATAATATTTAATTCTTCCTTGGGAGTAGTGTTTTACCCAGGGCTTTCAAAAGCTGGTTGATATACTTGAAATGTGAGGCACTGTTAATATCTTGAAAATCTCAGAACTGCTCTTTGATGAGAATAGTGTAATTGTTGAATTGTTGTGGATCAAAATGTGCAGCCTTAGGTCACTTATTAGAACAATTGGTAAATACACAGGAAGCTGTTTAGTTTGTTGTAGAGAATAGTGTGTGTAACACAAAGAGATACCACTAAGACTGCTTTCAGCTTTTTGAGAAGTTTGTTCAGCTTAGCTGAGAAAGGTAAGTGTATATGTTTATTGGCATATTATTAAGCGGTTTTGAAGTCTTACCAGAATGCAGCTAAACCTTCAGTTCACTTTTTCTGGTCATGGATAGACTAACGATTTAAGCTGTGCTGCTTGGAGGTAAAACATTCACTCATTTTAAACAGCCCTATTTAGCAAGCTTCCTTTTTTGTTCCCTGCCAGTCAGTTATCATAAAGTTGTGTGGCTTTTCCTCTGGCTCTTCTTCTGAGGTGGTTACTGGAGCCAAAAGAGCTGAACTGTTGCTGTACTGGTGTTCAAGGTCCTTGTGTTTGGGAAGTTCTTCATGTCCATTTCTAGGACAGGTAGCATTAGAAAACCAAATCTCATCTTGGCTGTTAGTCCTGTAGTGTTAGAAAATGTCTGCATACTTTGAAGTAGTAAACTAAATTACTAACATGTGAAACACATCTTAATTAGGTCATCTAATTTATTTGGCTTATGATAAGCCAGTGAGTGGTGTGTGCCATATTGTGCTCTGGATAGCCTTATGACCTAGTGTTTCCTGAATTATCAGTTCAGTGGCTGTGCTGTTTTAAGGTATGCTCAAAATAGCTTCTAGAAGACAAAGGGAAACGAATGCCTTTAAGTTGATCTGCTGCCTAGTGTTCCCTTAGCTCCCACATACACCCCTTAACAGCACTCCAGAATTGGTGAGCTTGCTGATGGTGACTGGTGTTTGAAATCATGCTGACTAACTTGAACCAGAAGCTTTTTTCCCAGGCCTTTATTTGCATATGTAGATTTTTTTCCCCCCAAGGATGTGGTTTAGATGAAGCCTGCAGGTAAAGGATGTAGCTGGTGAAAGTAACAGCAGGTGGGAAGGCACAGACTTCAGTAGAAAGTGATTCCAAGGTGGCTTGTCACGTGGATACCTCAATGGTAGCTGAAGGAAATAGAATGGATTTAATTTCTCAGTGAAATGGATGGGTCTGGTATAGGAGATGTAGGAATGTGATATAGGAAAGGGGTACCCAAAGGTTTTACAGCAGAAAATGGGAAAGTTGGCTTTAACGTTCTGAGCTGTTTTTTGCTTTTATTGTCAGATAATGTATGCTGGCTATTCAAAAGTCACTTCCGAAGACTGGAAGATTTGGTCTGCTGGAGAGGATGTTATTTTACTAGGAAGCTTCACAGGATTTCACTTCCTATTACTGCTTGTTTTCAGTCTGTTGTGAACTGGCCTTTTCATTAACCCTTCCAGAACAGTATTTAGTTGATGCCTTTAAATCTGTGGCCTACTCTCCTCAGAATGTAGCTCCTGACAAACAGAACCAATCCATGTAGGCTGAGAGTCATAACTGAACTTTCAGGGCTCTTGAGACGATAATTAAAAACCTTCTTCCAGACTTAACAGTGGAGGCAGAACCTGCTTCAGCAGAGGAGTGATGAGGAAGGTGCTTGCTTTATAGTCTGGACATGACAGACAGGAGTATGGGCATCATCATCAGTAGGCACCTGCTCTGAATTGTGGATTTAGGAATAGTAGTAGGAGGACAACAGCATTTTAGGTAGTTGTCACTGCCAGATCATCTGAGTGCTGTGCACAGTGCTGAACGATGCTTGGAGCTGCAGCTGTGGGTGATATTTGGGCCAAGGGCGTAAGAGGCAGAGTGCTGCTGCCTGAGCAGCAAAGCCCGTGTGAACCCAGAAGAGTTACTAACCTGTCATGTATGCATGGCTCTGGCAGGGAGCTGGCTTGTCTTGCTTGTGCTTTTTTGTGTTTTGGGACACTGGTCCCTGCTGCCTTATCCTTCCCTCTGTGTGCTGGCACCTTAAACTCGCTGACACTGTGGTGTGTTATCTGCAGCCTCTTCCTTTTCCCCCCTCTTCCTTGGTCCCAGGCTGGGATTGCTGTGTGTGGAGCTGCTCTTGTTAGCACTGAACCTTATGGGAGAAAAGTCTATTCACTCCCTGAGGTTGGATTATGCTATGCTGTAATTGCTGAAGCTCCTGATTTTGAGGCTGTACTCTAGAGGAATCCAATATGGCACAGCATGTTCCTGCTGCCTGTGGTGCCATTTTAAGCTGCAGGTGTTTTACCTGGATGAGATTTGTAAGCAATACGTTATTGGTTCAGCCTTCTTCAGAGAACTGTTTTTTCTTGCTATATGAGCAAAATACAATACTGAGAAGACTGGTTTTTATACGTAAAATATTACTAAAGTCTTCTAAGCTTGTGTGAACATAGTGAAGCTTGGTTAACTTTTTATTCAATCCATTTTAGGAATACATTGTTTTTTGAACATTTTTGGCGTACTTTAAGAAAGGACATTATGTAATCGCAGTTAATGACCATGGTGGCATTGCTTTCGGTGGGTAAAACTTCTTCACTTAATACAATTACTAAATTTCCATTAGGATAAGATCTGTTCTGCTTGCTGGAGTTGCGCTTCAACAGCTTATTGGCTTCCTTTATGACATAGTTTTTCAAAATGCAGTGCTTTGGCTAACTGGAGCAAATTGGTAGTTTCTGTTGTATCTTCTGTAGTCTAAGATAATGGGGTATCTTTTGTATATGTACTTGATTTGATTTTTATTGAAATGTTTAAATACTTACAGTTTGTAGGTGGAAAAGGGTAATCATTCTACTTGTTAATTACTGATTATCAGGTGATACTTGATGTATGTTAATGCTGCTCTCAGATAATGCAACTCTGATGCCTGTTATAAAACTGTGTACAAAGTTCACGCTGAAAACTGTCTTTATCAGGCTATTCTAGATAACAATGCCTTTTTAGGCATATACTTTTTATTTAGAGAGATTCTCTTTTATTATTACTTCTTATTTAGAGATTAAAGCAGTTATTTTAAGAGTATAGTTCAATGTCACATTTAATCAGCTGCTGCTTGAAGGGACAGTGCTGTGTTCTGCTCCTTGCGTGGTTGCTCAGTGGGTGCCAGGGATGTGCAGCTGCTGCCAGGTGAGTGTCATCGCCTTGCCCCTCTGATGGGGAGCAGCGTCAGCTGGGCCGGGCACTGCTCACTCTCCCACAGCTGTTGTGTGTTTAATTGTGCAACTGGTTGGTTTGCTAGGTTCAGCACAAGGTACGCAAGTGGTAGTTAGGTCAAACTGACTGTAATATGGAACTGCTTCCTTCATTAATGTTCCCAGGCTAGAGCTTAGCCTCTTACTCCCTGTGGATGTAGTCAACAGGCTGTTTTTCAGCAGTTCTGTTTTGTTATGGTTTTAATTTTCATTGGCCTCTGTGCTAGAGGAAGGACAGTGTTAATGTTTTAGGTCAGGCTAAATCACAACATCTTCCAGCTTTGTGATTTCTGAGCTTTGAAAACAAGTGGCCTTCTGTAGAAGTGACGTTTTTGCTGAGATCTGTCCTCTAACTCACCAAGTGTATTTTTCATGATTCACTGTGTGTTCACGTTTGCCACTGAGGATATGTGGGCTTGTTCATTTAATGGCTTTCTAGGCTGTGCCCCACACACTTCACTGTAAAATCTTTGACATGTCTTGTGTCTCTAATTTGCTGTTGATTCTGAAGAGTTGACTGTAAGTGACACAAGTAACCCACATAAGCCATGTGCATCATCTATAAACTATGAAAAATCTAGAGCATTTAGATAGAAGATGAAATATAGGCATAAAAATAAAACAGTTTCACGGTGTCCGCTGTGTGAGTTGTGTGCACTGGCATATGACCAACATATTTAATGTTTTTATATTATGGAGTTGGAATTAGAAGTAGTTTAACTTCTCTGTGAAATGCTAATAAATTTTACATAGGTCTTAACCACATCCCTTTTAAATTGTCTTCCTAAAGTCATGCTGAAGGTCATTAAAACAAATATAATGGGTTAGATAGGAAATGAATCATTATTCATAAATATATGTACTTGGTTTTGCGTATCTGAAAGAACAACAGCAAAATATAACAGCAGCAACGAGAATAAACACCACAAACCACAGAGTTCTGAGGAACTTGCACAGAAGTGAGAAATTCAGCCCCCAGCTCCTGGCAGAGGGAGGCAAGTTACTGCTGGTCATCAGATCTATCCTTTCTGTGGACATAGTAGCTGTAAAGTTGTAAGTGGACTGAGGAATTTCTCATATTTGTGTGTTGGGCATGTAGACTCAAGGATGAGGATGGACGAAGTTGGTAGCAGCTCTATTGTTAAAATTGAAAGTTAACTAAAGCTTTTCTGAGTATGAGAAACTTTATTTTTAACATGGACTTTGAACTCTCTGAATTTCTGTGGTAATGAGACTTGGTAAGTGTTCCTCATGCACTTGCTGAATTTTGTACTTTATTGGAAGAAAATCCATCAATTGCCAAGGTAGAAGTTGTGTGCATCAGCTTGCCCTTCCTGCACTATTTATTTTTATAATTTTTAGTTTTCTCGTATGTACAGGGAAAAATACCTGTGGCGTTTCTCATTATTTCCTACTGCAAGCCAGCCACACAGGTCCAGAGAGGTAGTTTCTTTTGTTGTATCAGCAGTGGCTTACAAAAAAATAAAATTCAGCTTTGACCTCGCAGTGTAATTGGCTCAGCTTTCTTTCACAGGCAGAGTAATGAGTGGATAACATAAGCTGTTCTGCTACAACCTCATCCTAGAGAGACCCTCAGGTGAGGAGAAGAGATACACAGGTAGAAGAGATTTTATTTTTGAGGTCACTAATAGCTTTTCATTTGAAACTAGGTAACAGGGTTAATGTTATTAGCTGTAGTACTGACTGTATGTAAATAGTTTGATCAGTTTGTGTTTAACCCAGTCTCTGGAAAAAGTTGCAACTGATCTTTTCAGGAATTCAAGTCTAGTTTTGTTGGGTATAGCACAAATTTACTGTGTGCTGCTAACACTTCTTCAAAAACTGTAGCAAACTTGCAGCTAAGTTGTCTTGGAGTGACCTGTTTAGGGAAATTATGTTAAAATGGAAGGATTAAAAGAAATTACTTTTGTAGTTAGTAATTGAAAGGTCAGGTTTTCTTCCCAATCTTTAAGCAAGCTGGAGTGAGCAGTATAGTTGATATGTACAGATAAGCAATCCTATTAAAGACCATGCCAAAGGAACATGGTTTTGACCTCACTGACCAGATGTATGAAAAGAAGAAGCTTAGCTATATACACAAACCTGTCTGTAGAGTATGCTTGCCCAGGAGGAGGCCCACTTCTTTTATTTCTTACAATTAATTTAATCCCAGCCTTGGAGGTTGTGCAAAGCTGAGGGCCACTTGGTTTTTGATCTCTTCATACTGTTGTGTAGTGTATTTCCCTTATCAGAGAAGCTTGTGCAATGGAAGGTTGTGCCCACAGGAAAGCAGAACAAGGGTGAGACTGCAGTATCCATCTTAATTACATTAATCACAGTGCACATCACATAGGACTTTCCAAGTCACTATTTCTGAGTATGATGGTGGGAAAGCAGTTCATGTGTACATGGTACTCTTTGGACATGTTAGTTTTATGATGGAGGCTGGATAAAACATACCCTGTTGACTCAACAGACTTCTTTAACAGAGGAAAACCTGGAGTTTATTTGAAATGATGTCCTGGGGTGCAGCAACACCAGAAGTTAAGAACTACCTTATTCTACCAGCTGCTTTGGCAACAACTGGAGAGCGTGGGCATGTTAGATGCTGTTAAGCAGTTCTGTTTGATGCTGTCTCTGTTATGGCACATTTAAAGTATTGCAAAGCACACGCTGAATTTATAATTCACGCTTACAAATACTGTGTGTGATTTTCTTCCACTAAGTGTGTAAATCTACTGTAACAAAATTTTAGATGGGCTCCTAAATTAGCATTGCTTGTGATGTTCTCTCAGAAGTCAGTTTTATTTGTAGTGGTACAGAGCAATTGGAGGCGAGAGGATGGTTTGCAAATGCTTCTGTTTGCTGTTATATATAAACTGACCTGTTATTTCAGATGTGTTATGTAGATTTACTGTTTTGTCACCATATCTAAAAATACTAATTTACTTTTGTAGGTTAAAAGTATTAAGAAAAAAATTCCTACTTTGGGCTGTGAATTAAAATTAAATTGCTTACCTGATTCATACAGCCACTGATTTTTTTTTGTCATTCACTTGCATTTATCAATATAAAAATATATAAAAGACCAAAAGTCAGAAGTGTGGGTTTTTTTCAGGGATGCTGCATAGTTTATATTTTGCAATGCTTGCTGCTAAAAGGTGTCAGCAAATTGAAATGTTACAACCTTTTCATGGTCCCTTCAAGTGGAAGTACGAATTCACAAACTTAAGGCACGTAGTCCTTAATCTTGGTTAATAACTGTAGGATATGTACTCTTGAGACGTAAGAAATGGAACAAGGAGTTGTTTTTATCAACTGTATGAAATCTGAAAAGTGGAACTCATTAAAATTTTGGCCTCTTCTCTACAAATTAATGTGATTACATCTTGCACATAAATAAATGGAGCTGTTTCTCTTCCTCTTATATAAAAGGTAGCTTTAATGAGTCACAGCTTCCATTTTAGTAAATTGTTCATGGGATAGGCAGGCTCAGAAACAACTGGGTTAAACCAAGAGATTATTTGAAAAATCTAGGGCATGTGCTCTCTCTGTTCACTTGATTAGTTTTCATAATTCATCTGTGTTTCCACAGCAAAGAGCAGTGTAATACATGCAAACAAGAAGCAGTTTTCTTTCTTTCATGGTCTTTTGTGTTGATAATTTTACTGTAGAAAGTTAGTGAAATGGGGAAAAAGTCACATTGTATGCAGATGTTTAGAATGAATCTTGGTTCGTTATGAGAAAATCGATGGGCTCTGAGAGGCAGATACTATTTCAGGGTATCTGTCTTTGACTCTAATTCTTTTCTGTTTTGACTACAGGTACATGAAGAGCAGAGGAGATATTTCTGCTTATCAGAGATGATGTGGAGAGACGCTTTGTGAGTAACTGATGTGTATTTTCTAAAAAGCCCAGAATGCTAATGTGGGAATTTTTCTTTTCTTTTTCTCCTAACTTAGAATAACTGTGCCATTTGCCCAACAGTGTCATTTGGTTCTGGAAAGCTGTGAATAGAGACCCCTTTGTGGAAACCATAGATAAAGCTGATTGTTGAAATAAAGAGCTGGAAGACAGAGCAATAGAATACGTTTTGTTTTGTAACTGGTTTTGTAACTGAGTAACTGTGACACCTAACTTCTCAGTCGACAAAAGGCTTTTACTGTTGACTGCTGAATATGCTCTAGACATCAGTAAAAAGCCCCTGACATTGGGTATATGGGTGACCTTTAGTAGGGTTAACTCGGTACTTACAGAAGCTCTTCTGTCAAGTTACAGGCACTACCTGTTCTACATGACAGCTTAATGCTTTATTGTCCTTGTGTATTTTTGATTGAAAGTCTTATATATTTGCCATAAAGAAGATGGAAATAGTAGCAGGCAATAGAAATTTTCTTAGAAGTTTTCGGTTCCTGTCTGCTGGAACACAACAATATTCTGGAGAATGCAGCTAAACTACACTCCCAAAATATTACAGAAAAGGAAGAAACTCTATGACAGAATATAACTGTACCTAAATAAGTACTTAAAAGATTTACTTTTGTGGAAAGAGGGTCTTTTTTTTTTTTGCAATTAGGTGATAATTGTCAGATGGACTCCATAAATAGGTTATGTTTCTAGTGCTATATGCTCATCAGCCAACTCTTTCCTTTAGGGCAATTAGTCGGTCTGTTTCCTTTTTTTTTTTTTTTTTGCCAAATTTCCAGTAACAGTTGAGAATTAACGCAGCACATTATTTTAGGATTTTTCATGATAGTCTTTTAGCTTTCTTTTTTTAAGTGTAATACGAGTAATGTGGTCTTGAGTGCTTTCTTTTAAAGCATAAGCTTTGATACTCTGGAGCTACTGCTTTGTTCTAATGATCATTATCCAGGAGAATGGTGCCTTTGTGGACAACTTCAGTGCTTTTCTTAACACTTGAGCTCAAGTTAGAAGGATTACTGTTACCTCGGGCATCTCAATTTCTGAACTTTTTTGCATTTCTAGCATTAATGCTGCACTATTTTTTTTTCTTTTTTAAAAATTAAAACCCAAACTTTTATTATAATAAACTAGTAATTGCTTAAAGCCCTAGGTAAGAGCCAGTTTGGATTATTACATGGGATTTGCCTTTTTTGTAACCTAAATCTAAGGAAAGGTTTTAAAATGGTTTTTAGGTGTCCCTCATCCTGAAGCCGTTTGTCTATTTTCATAGTTAGGGTTTTGTGATTTGTAGTTTAGTGACTACATTAAAAAAAATTGTCATTAATGCTTAATTTCCTCATTCTGGGATGAGTTTTGGCATCTGCAAATAGTGGCTGGTAGTCTGTCTGGCTTTCAGTTGAGAAAAATCTGCTTCAAGGTAATACTGGCTTGTAGTTATCTTTCCCTTGGCTTCTTCCAGGCTCTGCTTGCTGGCTCAGGAATGCTGCGGGAGGGTTTCTCTGTAACAGCATCTTGGCTAGGTGCTGGATTCTTTATGAAACAGCAGGAGAAATCCTTGTGCTGATCCAACAGGCTTACCTAGGAGACAGTGTTGATTTACTTTGCTCTGTAACCTTGAGATAACTCTCTTGTGGCCAAAGTCCACGAAGGCTTTGCCGTAGGTGGCTGAGGAGCAGTGATGATATGGAATATTATTTAATAATAGTGTAACTTTAAAGAATGATAATTAATGTTTCTAGTAAAAATACTATGTTCTGTCATACCTTTTGTGAGTAACGAGATTAGCGGATTGTTTGATTCCTCGGGCATGCACATGTTCTTGTTATTTTGAGATTCTGGTCAGGGCTCAAGCAGAGTACCTGGATTAGATCTCGTGGGCAGAGCTTCCTTCTGCAGCTCCTCTTTTGGCAATCCCACCTCTGACCCAGTAAGTCAGGTAGGACTTGCTCAGGGGTCGGCTGCTTCCTTCATGGATGACACTGTTCCTAAAAGTGTCCCTGCTTAAATTCTCCAGACTCAACAACAGAGATATCTACTGTTAGTCATGAGGTGAGGGGATGTGACCAAAGACTTAGTTCAGATTATTTTGTTTCAACTTTCTAGGCTGCTTCCTTAGGACAAAGGAGCTTTTTCATAACTAAAAATCTTTACCCTTTAAAAAAAACAAAGTTCTTTAAACTCTTACTGTAGCTTTCTAGGAAGTATAAGGGTGGGTGAATGAAGGAAATAGGAGTTGTGAGGCCACCTAGTCTGTACAGATTTGCATAAATTTGATGTGCTTTTGACAGGAACAGTGTGTTAGACAAGTACAGTTGGATATACTTGACGGCTGGGTGTCACTCTACAGAGCTGAGAAAAAATTGCAGTTAAATTACTTCAATAGTTTTTAAAATAAAATAGCTTCATTATAGTCAGCTTAATAAAATTGGAACTTGATTGATCTCTTTTTAACAAGAAATATAGTTTATATCTAGATGTTCCAAGTATGAGTCCACATGTCTTCAAAGACTTCTATAGTGATACCACAGTTAATGATAACACGTACGTTTTTCTTTGAATGTATTTACAGATGTTGACTATATTTTAATGTGATAATTTTCAGAAAATGCAGTTGTTTTGTGGGGCTAGCATCTACTTTGTACAGACAGTTACTGTTAAGGACCTTTTAGTTGCACAGCAGTCAGCTTTTCACAGGCTTCAGCATATAGCTGGGTCAGGTTGTGCTCTGACACTTAAGTGAGCGGATAAGGCTTAGAGCCAGTGACACCCACCTGAGCAGTGGTTCTGGATTTGCCTACATTAAGGCTCCTATGTGTCAGCATAAGGAGCTGCAGTAACAGGTAATATATATCTGGCTAGTTTCATTAGTTCTTATGGGATTATTGCAAGGGGGAGTACGGGTAAGAAATAATGGGATAGCTTGTGAATTGAATAGAGTTCAATCCTTGTTTCAAGGTGGAGGTGCGGGAGCTGGTTTCCCTTTCCAGTTCTACAGGATCATAACCTTGGCTTTAACCTCTGTGCTGTAATACCTTTCTGTAAGTGGTATTCATATGGTTATATAGAGTTTGTGGGATGCATAATGGAAATTGCTATTACCTGTTATGTTGTTTTTATCGTGATTATTATTGTGCACTTACGAGTGTGCAGTATTTTTGGTTAAATTTGGAAAAATGTTTCACCTTTTAAATGCTCAAACCATGACCTTTAAAGGGCTTAAGATATCTGCTGGAACTTAATTCATTAAGGTAGAAAGTGGCTTTGCTAATAAAGTGAGAATGTACAATAAAAGCTTTTTCATTTAGTAATATTGACTTCTGCATTCATAAACTTTGAAAATATTAATTCCTAAGTATAATGGATAATATTTAACTTAAAATTGTAGAAATCACGTACTTCAACCAAAACAGTTATGCACATCCACTCCCTGTGCTGATTTTTTTTTTTCCTGACAGGCTGAATGAGGGTGCCTTGTTCTACTTGACATCTGTCCATGTCTGAGTAAGTCTAATTTGTGCAACAGTAATAGGTGCTTGAGTGGTGCCCTTGGCAATCAGTAGGTTAGAGGTGTATGTGACAAGTTGGACGCCGAAAGGACATGTTGTATCTAGGCTATTCAGTTTCCTTGTGAATGGACTAATGTGTTCCCTTGGCCTTCCTTGAGCTTAGTGACCACATAAAGCTTTATGCTCTTGAGATAACTGACAGTCAGCAGCTGGTTTCTTACTAGGACGTTTTTCAGTGCTAATGAGGAGACAGTGGGATCCAAATGTCTTGAGTCCTGTTGTCTTTCTGGAGGTAACACAGGCTTTTCTTCTACTTGTATTTGCTGGATTGCTTCTGTATGCCTTTTACAATTTTTTTTTTTTTTTAATGCAGTGCTTACCTAATCAAACTTTTGTCAGTGGGGGCTGTTTCCCCACTGTGGATTTATTAAGTATAGGTGGTGATGAATGAGCTTTAATATGCTGAAGTTGTAGCCATAGGTGACTTAAATTGGAGAAAGGCTTTGTGCGAGATAGAAAATGCAGGTGAAGTGTAAGTCCTTTGCAGAACGCTAAGGATATAGTAAGGGCTCAAAGGTATTAAGAACACTTCTACATCAAATTGATTAGAAGCTTTTGGGCTAGCTGGTGAGCTTCATAATATTTTGATTCATCTTGCCATAAATATGTGAGAGTTTACTTTTGGTTCTTTGTGCAAATCCAGGCATGAAACAGTTTATCAGCTGAGTTACAGTTCAAAAGAGTATTTCATTTAGAACAATGTTGTGATAAACACACCTCAACATTGCAAAAATTCCACTTTCTGGTGCTTTACTTTCATTGCAGTGGGTTGAGGCTGTCGTTGCACAGTGTCTTGACCTGGTGTCGCAAGTTGATGCTTCCTGGTGACACGTTTCCTGATGGAAGCAAGTTGCCGCATTTGTGGGGAAGATGTGATGCTGTGTAACAAGGTCGGGTTTTTTTGTCCTTGGAATTCTTTAGGTAGAAGCTAGCTATGCTGGCAGTAAAATAAGAGCATTGAAGAATGGGAGGCAATGAAGCAGAGGGGAACCCTTCTGCCACTTGTAATGTATGTTAGATGCATGGAACTCACCAGCCTGGTTCTTCACAGCTTACTGTCCAAAACCTGAAATGCAGCCTGAAATAAGAGCATTGAAGAATGGGAGGCAATGAAGCAGAGGGGAACCCTTCTGCCACTTGTAATGTATGTTAGATGCATGGAACTCACCAGCCTGGTTCTTCACAGCTTACTGTCCAAAACCTGAAATGCAGCCTGAAATAAGAGCATTGAAGAATGGGAGGCAATGAAGCAGAGGGGAACCCTTCTGCCACTTGTAATGTATGTTAGATGCATGGAACTCACCAGCCTGGTTCTTCACAGCTTACTGTCCAAAACCTGAAATGCAGCCTGAAATGGTGGACGTGGCAGGAGGTGTTCCTTCCTCTACAGTCTGAAGAGATGTCTGTGGGATCAACTGGATGTGAAGTATTGGTGGGGAAGAGCTGTCTGCCTCTGCACGCGAGGAGGCTATCAGCTACAAAGCTGTAGCAGGCTGGCTGAGGTGTTACTTCAGACACAAGTTAGAGTTTGGAGGCAGTGTTATCTTCAAGGTCGGAGAAGAGGCTGATTTGAAATAGATAAACTTTAGAAGTAATGTGAGGAGGGACCTCTAATGACTTGTGGCAGACACAAACTAGTACATTAGAGTTTCAGTAAGTGTGCTCCAGCTGTGTATTGTCCTACATGTCACTGAATGAGTGTATTAGCAGACAGGTCTGGTTTTAAACTTCAGTTACATAAATCTTTGTACAAAATGCCACTCTAGGTTTGCTTTGAAATTTAACAATGACTCTGGTATTGTCAGACTTGTCACTCTTAGAGTTCAAATTAGGAAGCCCATGACTGCCAAAACATGGATTGACTTGAGAGCCAAGATCCGTTAGGGCACAGATGCCAGTGTACTTAGGCAATGAAATAATCCCATTTTAGCTTGGGAGCACAGAAGCGTGATTGTGTTCTTGTAAATGTTCTGCAGAGGCTGAAATCGCTGAGTGGTTTTGAGATTATAGGTTTGACTGAATTAAGACCGTATAAGGTTTTTCTTTCCCTATCTAACAGCTCTAGAGGTTTATTTTTCTGTCTGTACAATGCCTTATTAAAGATTTTCGTAGCAATGCAGTGAAATGGTTTGTATTCTGATTTGGTGCATGCATCCTTCTGGACTGTTTTGGGACATGTTTTAGGATGATGAGGGTAAGGCATCAGATCTTTTGGAGCTTTACCCTCTGCACATTGGTAATGTTTCCATTGCCAGCTTGCATCCTGCACGTTAGAGTATATTTTTCACAAGCCAGATGTTTACATTGCTTAAATAGTGCTCTATAAGTTAGTTTTGCAGTAGAATGGTTTACATAAAGCAGGAATTGCTTGCACTGATTTTAAATATGGTTTTGTATTACAGAATTCAGCGTAGTGGATCCTGTTCTATAAAACAATCTCACTTCCCTTTTAGTGTATGTAGCTTGCCTGAAATTACACTGCTTGTCATCAGCATTTCAGGAAGTCTGAACTGATCCTGTATATGCCTGCTGCTGAATTTTAATGAACTCCTGTGTGCAGTATGAAGTGTGTTGTTTGTCTGTAGTAACAAAGCTTCCTTAAATCTTAGGCTTTGGACAGTTTCATACAACTTTTTTCAATTGTGATCTTTCACTTTTGCTTCAAGGAGCCAAAACTGAATAGCTTTGGCCACAGTATGCTGATATTTTTTATTATAGTACAGATGCTGTCATAGTCTTTTCAATTAAAGGGAAAAATCCATGGGGAATGTATTTTTTTAAATGTTTGTCCGATGCCCTCTTTAAGGCTTGCTCCTAAGCAACCCGACTCAACAGATGTTGCGTCTGGGCATTTGCCGCTGGACCAGAATAGCCTCTGATAGCAGGGCCTGAGTCTGTGCTGCTGTTGTGCTAGCAGAGTGCTCAGCAATCAGCTTGCACCTCTTGTCATGTTTAGTTTTGGTGGCTTTTGATCAGAGATAACTTTTTGTACTGGGTTTGCAAGAGGCAAACAGTTGCTGCTTACTTGCCCTTGTAATGCTTACCTGTGCTATGTCAGTCTTGAGCTCCTTGTGTTTTAAATTAAAATAAAATAAAATAGAATAATTTGCAAATGATCTTATGAAGCAGATCTATCTTTTTTTTACTTCATATGAACAGCTGACTCTGTGACAAGTTTAAATCCTTTATTCTTTTGAATTTAAAGATGCTATGCTTTTACTTAATCTTGTGTGTATGTGAAAATGCTGTCAAAATCACAGCTCAATATTTAGTTTGCAGAAACTCTCCTAGGTAATATGTTGTTTCAATACTCACCTGCAAGCAATGCTGGTGTACAAAGGTAGAACAAAACATCTTTCATCCACAGTGCACGTAATTCAGAGGGCAAAATGAGAGAGCAGGTGCAGATGGGCATCTACAGAAGATCAAACTGAGCGACTAAGAAGAAATAGTTGCAATGTATCAGCACTGACTGTCAAGTGCCGTGGGTCGAAGCTGATTTGGTGTTGGTTTGAAGGAGAAATTATCACTTTTTAAGGCACCTTTGTGTGTAAGGGATCACATGAAAGAAAGCATTTGCTTGTTGGATGATTTGCCAAAGGTTGATCTAATTAAGGGGAACAAATGTTGCAAAACCAGCAAAGCTTGAGCCCTGAAAGTCCTTTAGAAAGGAGCTTTTCATGCCTGATGTGATGAGAAAAGCAGGAGTATGGGGTGGATGCACCCTAATAAATTAACTTGGCTGAAGGGATGAGACAGGAAGACATTTCAGAAGTTTCAAAGGTTTGAGAAATGTGGAGCTTGTCTGAAACCAGAATAATTTGATTTTATGGAAGGTGGATTCTACCTGTGTGTATCATGAGAGAGAAAAGGTTGAATCTCGAAGATGCCGGAGAAATAGTTCTGGAAAAAAGTGTTGTGTATTTGACAGGAGCTCTTTATACAGGCAGCATACACTTGTGAAAGACTGCTTTTTTCACAGTTTATCCTAATGAACTTGATGATATTGATAAATGCCTTTTATCATTTTATGTAACTGCATTTGTTTAAGGCTCTTGCTGGCCTGAATGTTTAAGTTCTTTAGAGAAAGAGCACCCTTCGTGTTTCCTGTATCTTCAATGTCTTGCCAAGGGAAGAAGTCCTGCAAACAAAACACTTTCTTTATTCCTCTTAGCAAACAAATTGCCAGTCAGGCAAAACTGCACATCTTTAATGATGTTGTGCTGCAGGCAAGATGAAAAGCATAAATGTAGATCTATCCAAAGTAGTATGTGAGTAGGAAAAAGAAAATGTTATTTTGATATAATTATTGTCACATTCATCTAAGCTTTATAATATTAAAATGTCTGAAGACCTAGTTTGACTTTTGAATTTCATTTTCATTCTTTGTTTTGTTGGCAAAGAGAACCATTAGTAAAGTTCAGTGATTTTTTTATTATTATTTTGATTTAATACTAAATATTTTCATTGTCTAGAATACTTTATGGTGACCAAAGTGACTTAATGATGATTATTCATTGGAAAGTAATTCAGTTAGTAACATATTTTTGAGAGAGATATTTTTTTTTTAAATGAAGAAAAAAATGGAAAAATGAGTGCATCTTTGTGAAGGAAGTACATCTTATCTACAGCTGTGTTTTACGTGTTGGAAATCTGTGATTAGATGCTTCTCAACCTTTTCTTATCTGAGTTGAACAAAGATTAATAAATACAATAACAATTCAATTTTCTCATATAATTTACTGTTTGTGCTTCAAATTAGGCCCAAGTCTGCTATCATTTCTGCTCAGCTGAGGAACAGTGGAGGTTTGGTGTACTGAAGCTTTCGTCCTTGCATAGAAACAGAATACTATGATTATATTTCCTCCTAGATGTTCTCCATGTGTTCATAAAACGCGCATGAATACAAGACAAGTTCATTAGAAATTAGCATCCAGGCGGCCAAAAGAAGACTAACTGAAGTTTATGGTGGGCAGGGGAGTAGCAGAAATACAGTCAACGCAGCTGAGCAGTGGAGAGTAAATTCATACAGAAAGAGCTGGTGTGCAGTAGGTGTGAGGAAGATGGGGATAAAGGCTTTTCATTGAGAATGACACTTATTATATTGTCACAATTTTTTTCCTTTTTTAACATCAAGCTTTTCAGTTGATGGAATTTTATCTTTGAGTCTATTTTCTTTCTTCTGCTCTTGATAACCTTGCCGTCTCTCTGTAAGAACATCAAAAGAGGGAGACAGGTGCAGGTACTGTGGTGCCTGGCTAGATTTTAGAGTGTGGCTCATCTGCTGGGTAGCTTTTCTGTGTCTCATTTCTATTTCCTCAAACCAAAAATCTAATTTCCTTATCAAAAACATAAGGTGGACTGCACTGACCTTTGGCAGCAATTTGCTGCAACTTCATGTGTTCTACCACGTTAAACACATTTCAGTGTGGCTACTCTCATCTAAAAGTATGTATTACATTTTATCGCCTTTGGTCAACAGGGGATTTACTAACCTGGGCGGCATGGATCATTCTGTGCTCAGAGGGGAGGTGTCAGCAGTGCTTCATGACAGGTGCCTTGCAAGTGCCTGAGTTCCTGCAAAGATGTCATTGGGGTGTTTTCAGGATGTCTGGAAGCCTTCCCCTCCCTCCCCCCGTCAGGAAAATGGAGGAGTTCTGGGAGAGCTAATTAGCAAATGGCTTTAGGAAATGGAAGGACCTAGTTAGTGAGTTGTAAGCTAATTTGTTCCTCAAGTGGACTACATGATTTTCAAAGCAGAAAAAAAACAGTTTTAGTCTTAATGTTTCTCTAATCCAAAATTTCTGTGGAGTTTTCTGATTTATTTGATCCAGCTGCCCTTGCGTCTGTTTTTAGGTATCCAAAGACCAGTTTTAGGACAAGCAGGCAATAACAGTTACTTATAAAATCTTTCAGTGTGCTAAAAACATTGCTGATATGGCTGGAAAGGGATTTCTGTCTTAAAATATCCTGAAATCAGCCATCCTGTGTTTCTTGGTTACATTCTACCTGCTATTTAATCTTTTTGTGATTATTCTTATTTTGGAAAGAAAAACAGATTTAGGGCAAGAGTAGAGATGATCACCTTGTCCCAGAAGAAATTCCAGCAACCTTATTTCAATGTCTTCCTTTCTTGAAATAAAGTTCTTAATAAAGAAATAATTATGTTTTAACTAACTGAACGTGACTTCAGGAAGCTATAAAATTGATTACATTTTTATCTTGTACTACCTGTAAAGGTAGTTTTGTCTGATCTAATTTGTTGGAGTGACTGGTTTCATTCCTTCCAAGAAACTAGAAAAATCAGTGTGTTTCTAGTGCAGTATCTTTATATAGAAAATCTTCTAAGCTGTACTCTGTATCTGTGTAAGTTTTCATGCTTTTTGTAGTTGAGTTAGTAAGTTCATGCTTAAATAAAAAAGAAAACATAAGCTTAGATGCCTTAAGTTTAGAATGAAATAGCTGCTGATAGAAAAGTTTCTAGCACTCCCTTGTAAAGGAGCTTCATTGTGCCAAGAATGTTAGTGTGGTTTGTTGTTTATTTTTTTTTTCTGGGGATGTGGCAGGGATCTATTGGGTGCTTTTTTGCACTGCTGCATGAAATACAGCAGCGTGAATAAGCGTGTTTCAATAGGGAAACAGTGTTGGTAGGATTTGTTTTCCCTTGTAGGTGGTTGAAAATATTGTTGCATCAGATGACATCGTTCATGATTAGTAACTTTCTATTAATGCCATTTAAGACTTCCACATTCTTCATTTTGATAATGACATTTAAACCTTTTATTTAACTAGATTAATATATTTTAAGAACTGTTTTGAGCATTCTTCTTAAGAATAAATGCTCAATTATTTCTGTTCCAAAGGTTGTATTGACATTAAGCAACCTTAGTTTTTAGGAAGTTTAGGCTAAAGAAATCTAATGGAGCTGTTTCTGTATATTGACTGATCTTGTGTACTTTGATCTCTATCTAAACAGGTAATTTGTGGGACAACAGTTTAAATTATTGAAGTTAGATTTTAGAAGTACCTAAATCGTTCTTGAAGAGTGATCCAACTCATCAGTATGCTGCTCCCTGCTTCTGGGAGGGTTTTCCACTAGTTGTTTGATCTTGAATTGAAAGAAAGCAGAAAACCTGTTGCTTCTAAAAGAGGCACATAAGTGCCTTTTGTCTGCTGGATGCGTTTGTGATGACTTGAGCATATTCAATCTCAAGGTCACTTTTCAGACTTCTCTGAGTGAAATTCTTGTTTATTGCTGTCATTCTGTGAAAGTGTACAGCCTTTTAGCAGTGTTTTGGTCAGTCACATTTCTGCTTAGTGTGAAGAATGGCTGTTTAATGAATAATGCCGTAAAACTTGAAGAAAAAAATTCTAAAAGCTTTCCTTAAAACAGACTTATGTATTCTTTCCATCTTCAAAAGCTTCCAGTCTCTAGTAATCCTGAACAGTACCTCTTTATTCCATCCTATTTCCCCTCTAGTTGTACTTGATTTTATTTAGCAGTTAAGCCTCTCTGTCCATAGCAGTGACATTACAAGTATTTTCTCTCCCTTCTCATTAGGTCTGTGAATTTGTGTCCTTTGTTCTTAGGCCTGTGCACTCGAATATCTTAGAAGTATGTTTTCATTTGAAATGTGCATGTCAGCATTATCATCTGAAGCCTTTTGAATATATTCATTGAAGAACTAAAATTAGAAAATAAAGAACTGGAAAACATCCAGTGGATTTTTTTTTTGGGGAAGATGAGAAATTTCTTGTTTTATTTATTGGACACTTGTGTTGGTCACATCTGGTCTTAGTACAGTGCATATGACAGTGTTTGTGTAGAAGGAAATATTTTCTTAACCTCAGCGAAAGGATTAACGTCTTCAGTAATAAGTTTTTCTCTGATAAATGCTTTTGGCTTTCCAAATTACTTTTTTTAGCCAACCACTCCAAATGACTTAAGGTTTAATCAGGTGAAAACTCACAGCTTTACTGTTGACTTACATTTAAATAAAATCTCTGGACCTTTTTTTGATATTGACTAGGTGAAAGTCATGTTTTCTTTGTGATGATGGACTAGATGATAATGCAAAAGTTGTTCATGTATGACTAGAAACTCATGATGCACGGAGAAACTAGATACAACGCAGTTAAGAGTTTTATCAAGCAGGTATTCTCTAATGCAGCACTGGGGATCATCCACCATAAGTGCTCTGGCTGTTGAGTAAACTTACAGAGTATATATATTGTAACATCATACGTATTCATCAGAATTCCAGGAAACACTTAACATATTTATTACATGTCCGAGAACTAATCATCATGTAGAAATGCCCCTTGAGCATGCGTAATAAAATGGGTTGGTGGTCGTCCAATGAAGGCTCTGGGTCTTCCTCACTCTGTCTTTTTAATCTCCTGCCTGGTTTGGCAATGTCTGTGATGGAATCCAGCTGCCTTGTTACCCTGTATCCTGTGTAAGCCCATAACTTACCCTATCTTAACAGCCTTGATAACTCAGTGTTCTGTGTAGGCTCATAGCTTACCCCATCTCAAGGATGCTCTTGCAAGTTGTGTCCTAGCTTAGCCATGTTTACAAAGTGATAAGGACCCCTAGAGGAACATTCAGTCTCCCTTACATTCTTTCACTTACATGCAGGCTTGATGAATCAATGTCACAAAATTTTTTGCATGAAGGAAGGAATGGTGGTTCAAAGTAGTATCACCCTCTTGCATATTTAAAAGCTGATTTTTGGTTTTGTTTCAGGTACATTTCTGGGTTAGTTGCAATTAAACTTCCTCTATACGTGGCTTCTGGATCCTAACATCTGTACAAATTAGTTTTAGTGTATTGTTTGTAATACAGTGCTTTTGACACATGACGTGTTTGCAACTTGATCTTGATGTGGACAGCAAATAGGTCTGGATCTAAAATGGTTTATTCTCTCTCTGAAGGTAATGAGGCCACTGCTTTTAATGGGATAGGTAAGCTTACAAACTGTATTAACTGCTTGGAAAATCTGGCTGGTTTGTACTGTCTTCAATACTGCACGAGCAGTTCTTGCTGAAAAGATACAGCTCTGCAAAGTCCTCCAACTGGTGATGTGTTGTTAGCAGTGTAATATAATCTCATGCTGATTGTTATTTTCCCTTGTATTTTCATATTTGTCTTCTGTCACTTGAGTGGATGTGTATTGGTTATAAGTGTTCTCTAGATGGCAGGTGCTGGGTGTAGTGTTTCCCTGCTCAGTTTGGTGTTTGACTGCATCATGTTAGAGAGGCTTTTTATCCAAAGCAACTTTATGCTTACGATAAGGTGCTTTAGAGTCCTAAATCTAAGAGAAGTTACTCAAATAGCATGTGTAGCATCTCCCTTTGAGGGAGAATGGGGTTTGTTCTGCACATAATTCATCCAGTGTCACCATCTGGCTAAACTGGGCAGATCACTTTTGGGTATAGACAGGCCTAATTCTTAAACTGATAATGCACAGAACATTAAAAAACTTAACTCCTGTTGTTTCATAAAGGAATAATTTTACTGGGCACTATAATCTGCTTTAGCTTGCATCTGATGATCTAAATAAACACTTCTATTTCGAAAGCTGTCGTCTTGAAAAGTAACAATGCTATCTTTAAATTTCATACTCCCCATAAAATACTTTTTGATGCTAACTTTCAACTGTAATCCTTGTCCTGTCATACTGTCAAATATGAGGAATTATACTGCTTTTTATTCTTAAAGGGAAGGGGAAAACCCCAAATCTTTTCCTTTGGTGCATCTGATTATTTCATTTTACTGAGAAGAACAAAAGTTGTCTAATTTCGAAAAGGGAAGTATACCTTTGTGGCTGCTAAACAGTTTGTTGGTAGTTCTTACATTTAAAACCAAATGGAGAAAAACAAAACAAACAACTGCCCCCCAAAAAAACCAACCAAACAAACACAAAAGCCAAACAGCTGAAGGATTTTGGCCTTACTTGAAGGGATAAAAACCTAAACACCAAAAAAACTTGCATTATAAAACCCAACCAATAAAAAACCCCCCACACTTGCATATTCTATTTTTTCATGCTAAAAGTGTCCTGCACATATATGTTCATGCATGCAGCCTGATAATACATTTCTGATGATTCCATTGCCTTTAACCATCTGTGAACTGTCTTAGATGCAGGTTTTAGTTCACTTGGATGCAAAACTAGGCATATTTTAGAAAATAATTGCACAGTGGTAGAGGCTATGCTGGGAAAACAGCAATCTTGCTTGGGTGATCACTGCATGGGGAGACAAGTATGTTTTGTATCTGAAATGGATTTGCGTTAATGAGGTGGTGCACTTCAAGCTTGTGAACCATGTTAAAGATACTTTGTAAAAATGAGGGATACTAAGTTATTTGCATTAGTGTCCTGCCTTGGACAGTGAAAATTGAAGCAACTATTAAGTTTTGACATGATCTTCACAGGTGCTATAGAAGCATCTTGCAGGACCAGTGAAGGCTGTAGAGGGAAACAACCCGGTTTCTCAGACGGTATGTTCTTCTGCAGCCTGGTAACTACCAATCCCATAAATAGATGTACACTGAAATCCAGGTATCAGTGATTCCTGCAGGTTGTAGTAAATTTAACAACTGAAAATAACAGTATACTGTTGAAATGCAGAAGTATGTCTGTTACTGAAAAACATAATGAAGAAAACCCTCCAAACAAAGCAATAGTTCAGAAAGCTGACGTTGGTTTATTACAGGGCTGCGTGCATGGGAGATCTCTCCTCCTAACATGCACATCCTCATCTTGTATCACCAGTTATTTATACATCAAGTTTTTAATTACTCTGTTTTCTAATGCATATGCATTGTTATCTATATGATTGGTTACAACAACCATGCTTGCTATGTAAATTACTATGCATGCTCTGTCCCTTACTCTTTTGAGGTGGTAGTGCAATTTGGGTGGGTGGTCTGTGAGTCCCCCTGCCACATTTACCTTTCCCCCAGTTACTGCAGATTTTTGCTGACTTCAGGCTTCTTTTGGCAATTCCCCAGTTCTTGGTGCCTCTTAGGGAGGATCTTTCCTTTTTATCAGTCTTTTGGAGCTCTTCTTCAAAGGCTTAGTAGTTAGCCTTTTAGAGTTAATTGATAAAAGCGAACACTTTGCTATCTCTTGGCTCCTTCTCCCCACCAGATCATGTTTCACAAGGCCATGGCAACTCCTCTACTCTGTTGTTTTGCTAATTGGGAAAACTCACTGTCTCTTGTTTATCAGTTACCCCTCTTTTAGCCTTTTATGAGTCTCATAAATCTCACTTCAGAAGTCTTAGGAGTCTATAAGTACATTTGGAAAGATAATGAGAAATTTGCACAAAAGCTAATGACACTGCTACCAGCAGCATCAGCATTCTCTTAACCCATCAACTCAGATCAGGGAACCAGGACATTAGCCATTTCTATGTTTCTTCAAATCCTGAAGGGGAGTCATCCATAAAAACAGTATCAACATTATCGCTAAAAACCCAATACAATAAAACTTCCCCTTGTGTACAATCTAAGTGCAAAATTTATTCAATATTAGTATGATTAAGTGTCTTCTACTTGTACTGAATTGTTTGTCTCTGGTATCATGTCTGTCACAGAGAACTTTCTGCTATAACTACTGCTATTCTGCCTCGTTACAATATTGTGTATATATTTATGCCTGACCTTCCCATGACATTTCTGAAACACGAGCATCTTGCTAATCTCCTTCCGTCTTCCCAAGCTATGTTATCACATCCAGCTCCCTCACATTGGATTCCAAACATTTTTAGCATGAAAGTGCCCTGTTCAAAATTCCAGACTTCTAATTCCATTCTTTTGCTCTAGCTCACCTGTTACAGGCTAATTGAATCAAAGCTGGCAACCAGCTTAGTGGAGGTGTATTGGCCAAGGATCTGGAAGGAAACTTGATTTGAAATGAATGTGTTAAATCTTCAGATGCTCTCATTTTACTTCTGTTGTCCCCAAATCCATAGAGGTCATGTAACAACAAGTCAGCAAGTTCTTTCGTACCTCAGCTGGACAAGGATAGCAAAGCTGTGTTTACAGTTGCTCAGATGTGGATTGACGTGACTTGAGCGAGTCAGAGCCATGTAGGAGTAAAGCAGAACATGACAACTGAAGCAGAGGAGTTTGCAGGCTTTCTAAAGCTGTTCTCTTCTAGCTAGAGCAGCATCTTTGGCTGTTGTCTGGGTTCCTCCTTGCTCTCACAGTGAGCTTTTCTCCTCTCTTATTCTGCCTCCCGAGTAATTAGAGAAGCAATGTGACTGTTCAGTTCTGTTTTCAGATAATTAGAGTTGGGCTCATATAGTAAAATACATAGTAGTCTGTCTTGTGTTTGCTCAGGGGCTTCGCCAGGACATCACTAGCCAGTCATTGTAAACCGGAAATCCCTTCCATTGCTGCTGGTTAGTGGGGTGTGACAGAGACATTGGCCGATGAGGAGTAATTACGTGATGTGTGCTCGCCTGATCTGAAATGAGGCTAGCCATGTCTCTGCTATGCATGGCTTAGGAGTGATGAGGAGTGTTGTTTAGGAACAGGAATGGCCTCGTTCTCTGGACAGTTAACGTACTGGGTTATAAGACCATTTACAGTGCAGAACCTGGGAGCAAAGGCATGGAGAAGGAGGGTAAATGAACTGAATTGCATTACTGGAATTTGCTGTTTAAAAAGAATTTATGTGCATTCAACAACAGGAAGCTAAGGTTCAATGATTTTACTGAATTTTACTTTTGCTCTTTGGATTCTGTGTGCTTTCATCAGATTACAGCAATGCACTAAAAGCTTAGTCACGCTGTGCCTTGTGCATTGTTCCAGTGCATTGATAAAAAGTAATCATAAATAGGCTGCCTAGCTGCAAATACTAAATTTAGGTATTTTGCATGAAGGTGCTTGATAGGATGGCTGAGAATCCTGAAATACTTCTTAACTGTTTACTGAATGTACTTATTTAACATACTTGATAGTCTTTAAAGAGGTCTTCTGTTTTTAATATATCAGTATTTTCTGCTTAAATTGAATGTTGCCATTGTTCCCCTGCAAAATCCCCGAAGGCACATTTCGCACCCATCAAAATTTTGTCATGTTTTTTAAAAAAATAAATATTCTCCCCAGAAGCTGCTTTTTTTGCAGCAAGGTGTTGGTAGTTTGCTTATGTTTCTACTTCAGTGAAAGACTGAAACAGAAAAAGGTGTATTTGTACATGTTGTTGCTTGATTCGGGACATGAGCCAGAACATAAGTTTGCAGAAATTTGATGAGAAGCACTAAAGAAAGAACACTCTTCAGTAATATTGTCGATGTAAAACTCCTGTGGTCCAGTAGTTGCTGTAACTTGGTTTCTCTGCTTGCGTTCATTATTTACTGGACAGTTTTTATTTCAACGTTCACCTTAACCTTAGCTACCAACTGCATTTCACATCAAGCTCAATGCTGACCTTACTGAGTAAATACCTGGCTTATTACCCTGCCTTCCTCCCTCCTTAAGATGACTGCTGGATTCTGTGCTTTTGGACTTGGAATAGTGTATGGCTGGCTCAGCAGAGATTTCCCAGGTGCCCCCAGAATTAATCTTGCTGCCTTTTCATGTTTCCAGTACATGCTATTGAAAGGCCTCAAAAGTTTCAGCTTTCAAGGATTTTAGTGTCATGAAAGTACTGAGTTCATGTGAGGTTACCTTTGAAGTGTTAGACACCAGCACTGCTTTCAGGTTAAGGTTTGAAATTCAGAAATGGTGTTCCAAGAGGGTGAAGAAATGCTTTGCTAAACTGCAAAAATCTATTCAGTGGCAGGTACAAATGTCTGTATGAGCTTGCAGAAACAGTTCAGGCATGACTGATGTCAGTGCTCAACTTTTTTTTTTTTTTTTAATTTGATGATTTTAACACTTAATTATGTGGGATTATAGCACTGCATGTTCCAGGCGATGCTTTGTGCAGTATGCAGCGAGACGTTGCTCAAGTGGGCGCAGTCACATTATGCCTGGTCTGAGTTACTATCATTGTTATTCTGCAACTTTGGTGTTATATTACTTATTTCTGAGGTTCTTCGAAAATCTTTCAGGCAAATAAAGTGGTGTTGCAGCATGATTTCTGGTGGCATTTGTGATAAAAGTAATGTTTTGTACTTCTCGTTGTGTGTATACCCTTCTACGTATTATCACTCTGCCTTGTGTGGGCAAAACGGTAATTACAGCACCTCCAGAAACCAAACTGCTTAACTTAAGAATGGGTAAAAAAACCTTAATTGTAAGAACATGTTAGATCAAAGCTTTGATTAACCTGAGTTTTGCTTTGTTTAGAGATCCAGAAAACAATTCCACAAGGAGATGCATACTGCAAAGAGCCGAATACTTAGAACTGAAAGATTACATAAAGACTTAGGGGAAGGTGTGATGAGCAGGTGTAGATGCTTATAGATGTCCTTGTATTTCAGCTGTGCTTTGTGTTGGTTCTGCTACTTGTACCTAAGTACCTGAGCATGGTCTTGAGCTTGTTTGATACCTACACCAAACCTCCTAGTTACATTTTAAATTCGTGTAATTAAACTTGTGTTGTTCAGAGTTAGTGGGGAAATTATATCGAGAAATACCTAATTTGTGAGTCAGAGATTATCCAGGATTTCAAAATTGCTAGATGTTTGTCCTGTGAGGAACAGTGGAGCATCAGAGTTGCCACACATAGAGTCAGTTATCCACATATTTAATACCTAAAGCAAACAAAGTTATCCACGTTATTTCATACCTAATTCTATGCCTTCTCCCTTCCTTCACTGAAGATGCAGTGCTTTTTCTGCTTGTGAAATTGTTAATGGAAATTTTATCTCTAGGAACAGTTTTATGTTGAAGGCATAGGTTGGAAATGATGAAAAAGACTCTGCTTGAGTCACCTACTGTACCTCTCAGCACAAACTTTTTTTTTTGTTACTTCTCACGGTTGCTTCTGTGAATCTGTCATAAGAATAAATGATTACTGAAAAGCTGGTGGTGTGATAGGTGAGGCACGCTATGTGAAGAAGTTTCCTGTTTTTTTTTACCAGACATCTGCTAGTTTCATTTGAAGCTTTCTCTTTATTGTCTTGGTGAGCTGGTGAATAACGACTCCCTGCACACCTTTAGTGTGCTTCTTGTGATGCCATAGACTCTTAATTTATTTCTTCTTGCCTATCTGCCTTCCATGCTGTTAAGTCCCTTCTATAAATTGTTCCTTGTACAGAAGCCATTTTGCACGTTTGCTCATCCCTTTCACTTGCTGCCTTTTCCAGTTCCTTTGCTAGAGCTGGTGAGATGGAGCAAAGAGCAGAAGAGCTCATCTCTCAACCCAGGCGATGTAGGGTTTGCATTTTTCAGCAGGTAGTACAGGCTTAGGAAATTTAAGGCTGGTCATAAACTAGTCCAAGCTAATGAAGTTGTAGAAATCAACTGAAGCTTTTTAAAAAAATCATCTTTTTTTGCATCAGTGTCCTATGTGAAGTGAATTTTCTGGATATGCTGAGGTTTTTCTAATTATTTTTTTTTTCTCCCAAACAGGAATTTATGAAAATTTGTCTTGTAAAGTAGTTCTTATGGGTACCAGAAGGTGGCATAACTGATTTTCCTAAAGGTGTTTTGAATACAAGAAATACACAGGATGCTACTGAAGTTATTTTAAAACGGTTGGTCAAATTTTGATCTGAGGGAAGTTGGATCATTTTAACCCGTAATATTTAAGGACGCTATTTAAAGGTATACTCATTCTGCTCATTTTCAAAATATGAAAGCTCTGGTGGGATTCGTGCTGGCTTTTGTGTCTAAAGTTTTTGAAATTGGATGTAGTTTAACTGAAGTGCAGAATGGAAAGGAGGAGTTGTCCATCATGTGTGCAATGGAATTCTTTCCTGAGCTGTTTTACAGAATCCTAGTTTCCCACAAACACATTGTTTAGATATTTTACTTTACCAGTTTGCCAGATGAGACCAATTACTGCCTGTTTTAAGGTCTTTAGGTTAGCTGGTGCTATGCAAGAAGAGATTGTTAATATGGTAACGTATAAATTACAGTTTTATGCTGTAGCATCTCTAACCACATACAGATTTATAGGTGTACCAATGTTAAATATTAGAAGCAGTAAGTAGAAAGAGGGTGCAAAAAAGACAAGTAAGAATTTAAATCTGTTTTCAGCATAGTATGTATTTTGTTCTGGCAAACTGGAAACTTAGTCTGTGCAGTATTCCTGTGCGTTTATTGACAAGCTGATGTAATAAGGGATTGGATACCCTCTCATGTGATACTTTCCTTCTTAGAGAAGCCTTTCTCTGGCGCAGTCATCTCCACTATGGGGTGGATCAAAAAGTACTTAAATATACCTTAAAAGTAGTTATTGTTTCCATTCAGAGATCCTGGGGGACTTATTCATAGAGTGAATGTATTGTGTATAATTGGCAAGGTTTTGGTAGGGGGGGTGTTGGTGTGTGGGTGCCTGTGTGGGATGAGACTGTGACTACCCTGTGCCAGACACAGCGGGGGTTGATTTTGCCTTAAAAGCCTTTTTTGTCTGAATAGTTCAATTAATTCGGGTAGGACAAAACCAAAACTTTTGAAGTATTGAGATACATGGATTTTTATCTTTCCTTCAGCTCCCTCTGTCAGGCAAACACCTGAATTACAACTGGTTTGTTTTGAGCTATTTCAGAGCAAGGCTTCTCCCAACTCGAGTTATCACAGTTGTTCGATGTTGTATATCTATGCATCAAAAGAGATTTTCAGCTGCAGAAAAGTAGATGACTGCAGCTGCATAAGGTGCTGAAATACAAATATTTCTTGGTTTAGCTGGCTTTTGTAGTCTTTTTGTGCATCACAGCTGTGCAATGCTGTTTCACCCCAAGGGCCTCTACACCATGCTCGTCTATTGATTTTTTTTTTTTTCCCTTCTATGATGTAGTCTCTCCTGAGCCTGCGGTAATTCACTAGAGCAGCACAGATGAGAGCGATGTGACTCTTTTGCACAGAAGTGTAGCGTTATTTGCAGAATTGTTAGATGGAAGGGAGGTGGTGCAGCTCTGCTGTTGGTAGCTGTCCCCTGGGCTGAGCCCTTCATCCCACCTCTGTGCAGTCCTCTCCTCAGAGCTTCACTGATATTTTTACTGTTCTTTGTTTCCAAAGGACAGTTTGCAGGGTGAGTAATGTAGTTTTGTGTACAACACGACAAAGATGTAGGAAACTGCCTGGAGTGGGCTGTAGTGTGGGTAAAATGGCTCAGCAATGGGACCTCTAGAAGCCCCTAGGTGGACATTTCTGAAGTTTTCATTAGGGTTCAGATGTTTAAAGTTTATGAAATAAAGGTTTATAATTGAGAACTTATAACTATGAAATACTCAGATAAGGTAGTTTTAAAAATCCAAATAAGATCAGCATTCTTCTGTGGGTGTTTCTGAAAACAGAATGTAGACTGCTTAGACTTTTTTCACTATGTACAATTATTTTATGCAAACCAACATATATGTTCTAATTTGATCCTAAATTATCAGGAGACTTATGTTCTCACTAAATAGGAATCTTAAAACTGTCACTTTAGAACTGCTTTTGGAAATTAATTCAGAGATTGAATGTTTGCCCACCATAACAAACTTGAATTAAATAACTCACATCTTTTCGAACTTTGCCTTGGAAATGTACAGTTTTCTTAAAATTTATATTCTCATAGATGCTAGAGAAGAAAGCAGTTTGTAATTTTATTTCTGTAATTTAACTACAATGCAGGATTTTTGGCATTTGACAAATTAGAATATAGTGGTGTATTTCAGAGCAATTGAACTGTTTAATATGGAGTGTCACTTTTGGGATAATTTCTGGAAAAATCTAAATGTAAGCAGGGTATACATTTTGAAAGTCTCATGTATTTTTCACGTGCTAATGAGCACTAAGATTGTGCCATGAACATACTCATTGATTGCACGTGCCCCCTACTCCCTGTGTAGCTGAATGTTAAAGGCTGTGCCTTTTGGATCCTTTGTACAACAGTGGAAATACACATAGAGAAAACCTTTTTGCTATAGAATATGACTAGATCTTTTCTGAAGAGGTACTACACAACTCTACAGAAATCTTGCAATTAAAGCGGTTTCTTACACTTAACACTGCAAGGATGGTTACAGATACGATTGAGGTGTAAATCTTCCTTGAGCTGCAAACACACATCTTCAGTGTCTTTGGTCCTGGCACCCTCCTAAGTGAACCTATGAAAACTATGCATTTTCACAGCTGCTGTTGGAATGGAAGAACATCGAAATGAGATCTGGTTACTCAACTTTTCTTTCCTTTTGGGAACAGGTAGTGGAGGTTATCACTGTCTTCATTTGCTGAGGGAGGATCCTGAGCAAACAAACGAGGGAGTTCCCTCATATTGTCTTTTGGGAAGGAGTCTTTGGACTACACCTTTGTCAAAAGAGAGAAGGGGTAGTTGATTCCTGATTGCTTCTGGCATATAGGGGAAAAAAATATTGAAGAAATTTAAAATATGGGGGGTTATTACAAGACTTCCTTTGTCTCATGTGGTCCATTTTCAGCTGTTCCAGCTTTTACTAATTCCACTTGTTCTCGTGGCATTTAGTTGGAATGATCTATGGACAGTGTAGAGACATGGTCTTTTTTTTTTTTAACACTGAATGGGGGAAATACTAATATTAGTGATAAATTTGAAATGGAACTTTTTGCTGTGTAAGCCTCTCATATGCCTTTCTGTGTCAAGGCAAGCTGAACTTTTAAGTTCAAGTTGCTCTTTCATAAAAATTTGTATCTAACATACTTAAGACTACCTGATGGCAAATAATTAAATCAATTAAATCTACGTATGTGTCATCTTTTCTGTGACTCCTTAAAAGACTGGCAGTGCAGTGATGATGGGCAGTGTGGTGCAACAGCTTCAGGTCTTCTCCTTGAAGACTTCATCCCTGCTCTTTGGCTCCCTGGTTGCATACAGTGATTTCTGACGGTCTAGACTTGAAGCGTCAGCATCTTTCTTGAAACCTTTTCAATCTCATTCTCTATCAGTCTTCCCTGAGGGACTCTGGCCTTCAGATAAAGATATCAGGCTGCCCACTTTGGATATTTTGTGGACTGTGGGTTAGCAGACTGGATCTATCAGAGGTGACAATGCAGTGGGAATTCGTGTGCTCAGAAAAAGTTCATCTTTTGTATGGTGATGTGCAGGACCACAAACTCTCACTCCAGCGTATAAAAACAGTAAGGTTTAGGGAATGCAAGATCGCTAACAGTTTCCATGTAAATAATGGAAGAATAAAATAAAAAGTCTGTAAACTTTTAAGAATATTTTCAAAATAGTTTTATCAACACATGACTAATTTACAGTTTACTCTGGTATAGGAAATACTGAAGTTGTTAGCGGCTGATGCTCAGTCCTAGCCTCCTTTTAATTACTAACATTCTGGTTTGAGTTAGAACCAAACCAATTCTGTTCAGTGATTTTACTTTTCATCTGAGTCTCTGCTAACTAACTGCACTTTCTGAAATTAACAGCATGTTTTCGCAGACAGTGTCTGTTTCTAGCAGTGATAACTGTGATGTTTAGAGTTACTACCAAGGACTGGTGTGTGCAGACCAAGGTCACTGCTAACTCTTGTGTACCACATCGGGGGGTGTAGAAAGGGAAAGGCTGCACCTGCGGGGAGGAGCATCCAGGACAGGTGACCCTAAACTGACCAACGAGGGATTCCATCCCGTATACATCATCTTCAGTGTAAAGCTGAAGGGTCTCACCCCTTCCCATTGGCCCTTTACTGGCCTTCCCTTCCCGTCTGCTTTCGGGACCCTTGCCTTCTGCTGGCCTTGCCTCCCCTGGGGGCCTTCTTGCCTTCTTGGACCCCTCCCTTCGGACTTCCCTTCTTGGACCTTCTTGCGCCTTCGATCCCAATTTGTGTGCTCCTGAACCCAGTTCCCATCTGCTGCTGAGCCCAGTGCCAGTGCCTGCTACAGCTTCAGTGGTGACGGTGATGTAATTGCCATCAGGGGGAGGCTGGGTTCGATACTGGTTTTGTGTATATCCCATTTTATTATTATTATCTTCATTAAAGCTGTTTCAGTTTTCTTTTCTAATCTGGAAGCCTCTCTCTCCTTCCCTTCCTCTCCCATTTAGGAGGGGAGGGGGCCATAAGTCTCTCTCCCTTATTCTCTTTCTCTTCCTCTATTTGGGGTGGGAAGAGGGGTTAACAGAAAGCGTCTATTGTAGGTGTGGTGCATTGAACCTAAACCTCGATAACTGAATTGTTTAATATATTTGCATCAAATGAGTCAGATGTGTAAATGTATTTAGGCATACTTTGCTAAAATAAATTGTGCAGCCAACAGACTGTAGCAGCTGTGGAGAAGTTGTTGAGAAAGAAATTCTTTGCAGTTAACAGTTTGACCTGATAAAAATAACTGTTGCTTCCGACCAATTATTTTCAGCAGGGTCAGTCTGGCTGCTGTGACTGTGCATTCAGATTTCTGTGGTTATTTATTAAATATGTGTAAATACCTGGGGAAGATGAGCATAGTTCTCTGAATAAATTGGTGTTAATTCAAAAGCATTGCTTCTTAATTGTATATTGTCAGCAGAGCACATGGGCTTAGATCAAAAGTTTGGAAACCTTCATTAACTTATTTCGGTTCTACCTCCTACTAAGTGTTTTAAGGCTTTATTTTACCTAATGCCTTTTATGTAAGAGCACTTTGCCCAAACAAAGCTGAATTTTGTGGTTTTTTTGCATATTATAACCTCTAGCTTTTGGTGACCTCCAGAGTTAACTTAACAGTGCATCTTGACTCTTGGAAGTGATTTTTTGCTAGAAATCTTACCTCAGTTTTAAGGCAAAACCCTCTTCAATAATACGTGCAAGAAAATGCAGGGCATCCACAAGTGGCCTAAAGTAAAAACTAGTTTCATGGCCAGAAACAGACACTTAGGAATAGATCTGAGATATTTTTTGAGACTCGGTGTAGTTATGTACCTGAATTATAATCATATAAAAATAATAATATATGTAATAATATACCCATATATAAAATATACCTGAAGCTGAATTTAATATTTTAATGAATTAAACCTTCTAAGTATTCAAGAAGTGAATACTGTAGGGATTAGGTTTGTTCATTTCTTTTGTTTCCCCCTTTTCATGCAAGTTCCTGGGAAGCTGACTTAAATTTTAACCTAAATTATGTTTTTAAAAATTGTTCAAAAATATCTGATTGTGAACTGATTGGAAATGGTGTGGGATTTTTTTAGCTGTTTACTCTTGCTGAATAATTTCAGAAATTTCATAGTTAAACTATTAAGATATTTTTCTTGTTAATGAATGGTACTTACAAAGACCAGAGTTGCGGGTTTTTGAGGAATGTATGAAATAGAGAAACTCATTGCTCAACACAATTACTTCTCAGTCAGCCAGCTGCTGCCTTTGTGGCTTGCTGAAGAACATACATTTTGGTAGTCTCAAAATCATGTGAGAACTTGAATCTTTCCTAATTGAGGTGTCTGGGAGGGAAGGGGAAGTAGCTGTTTTAGATGCAGGGTAATATATATATCATATATATAAAAAAAACCAAACTGCGTGTGTATATTTATATGTAAAGTGCATATATAGTGTGTCAGTTTATACACACATGCTATATATGAACACATAGTTCTATGTAGTATGCATATGTATATTTATGTATAAAAATAATTTTACCTGAAATGATGCATCCTAAAATTTTACTGCAGCAATTTCCTCATTTATACAGGATGAAACGCTGAGTGGGCGGATGACAAACTGCAGTACTTCTTGTTAAACATGTGATGTGGTACATACCCCAACTTAATGCTTGACTTAATATTTAAAGACATGGGGATTTTTTCCCCCCTGTTTTAGAAGTGGATCTGCACAGGCTGTTACAGAGACAGCAACCTGTACTGCTTACAGCATTTTGGCAGAAGAAGGGGTTGGCTGCAAACCTAGTTTATCCCACTTCTTTAGGCTTTACAATTTATGATTGTCTCCTGAGCAGTCAGCCCAATTAAAATAATTAAATATATTTGATAATAATTATTTTGTAAGCATCTCTGTTCCATTTATGAAGCTGTGTCCATCTTGATATCTACAGTGCAGTTGCTTCCAAAAGATGCTGTAACTTACATCTGGTGTCTGAAGGCTTTTTTTCCACCACTTATAAAAACACCAATTGGGACAACATAACTGATAGTAAATCAAAGTACATGTGCAACTGAAATTCTCACAACTATCTTCAGCTACTTTACAACTTATTTCTTAATTTACTTTAATTGAAAGATTGTTTCTTTGTAATATAGATCTTTGAGGTTTCTAGAAATGTTGTAGTTTCAATAAAAGTATTGCCAGGTGCATATTGCCACTTTTTTTGTACTTCAGTATTTAAGGAAAGTTGCAGCATTGCTGTGAGGGGACTGCAAAGGACTGCAAACATAATTCCTTTGGATTCCTCTTCAGGCAGAGATTAGCTTTCCCTTCATATGAATTTTGGTATGACTATTTTCATGATACATGGTCAAAGAAATCGTACTAATTAACTGACTCATACAGGGCAGTATGAGTCTTTTAATTATTCTCTTCCAGTAATTAAACAGCTGCAGTTGGAAAGATTGAAAAGCCAGAGGTAGGGGCGAAGCATCCATGTGAAGGGGAACGAGCTGAAGGGAAGCCAATTAAACTATCACAATGTCACTTTTTTAGGAATCCTGAAGGAAATGTTCTTATGCATCCTTATTGGCTCCTCTTTGGTTTCTAGACTTGTGCCTTTACGGCCATATTTCAAATGCTGAAATGATTTATGTTGAAATGATTATTGCATTTGAGCTCCATGGCTTTGTGACTATTTTGAACATTTTTCTTTCTGTAAAGCTGAAAGAAGCCTGGGATTCTGGAAGTGCAGAAGACTTTTCAGGTCACGCTAGAAAGGGTTTGCAAGACTTGAGAACGTTTCCATATAGTATAACCCTATCTCCAGCTAGTGCTTTCGGTTCCTCTGAATGCTTAGTGTGTTAATAAAAGAAGGGAGGTAAACAGCTTGTTAGAGCGGAGCAGCAAATCGTTTAACCACAGCAACTTAACTGAGCAAATATTTTTTGGGTTTGTTTTTAACGTTTAAGGACTGAAAAAAGAAGTTAAATCGCCGTGCAAACTGAAAATCCAGCAGCATGTCTAGAAGCTAACTTATACCCTTCCTACAAAAAGCCACATGGCATTCCACGGCTAAGAATAAATATTTTCTAACTAGTGTAGTTCTCCTTTGCCACTGGACTCTGATAAGTCTTTCTCCCTGTGCCTTTTTTTCTTTGAATGACCATGAAGGGAAGCCTTAAGGGAAATGTAGAGATGGTTTAAAACTTTTTTTGGAAGGATACATGGCCCAGAAATGAAAGCATACTGGGCTGTACAAGGAGAACTTGTATTTTATAATTCAGATTAAAGGCAGCAAAGGCATTCATATAGATAGTTGATATGTATGAAACAACATGGTAGCAGCTTAGTGTTCAAGTTGCACAAAGGAAGGAAGAAGATAGGGCAAGAAGAGAATCACAAGGGAAGTTATTTTAACTGCATTCCTACCCTGAAGATCAGGGAGAGCTTGCAGGAGAAAAGATGCTGTGATAAGCACACTTGCAAGGGGTGGTTCTGTGCGATTTGTTCGTGTGCTTGTGGAGTACCGTGCTGTGTGCCTGCTCCTCTTGTTTGGGCCGAATCTTGCTTGTTGATCAATAGTGATGAAGGGTTTGGGGTGGGAGGTGAAGAGGGCTAAGAAATGACTTGCTCCATTAGCACTCTTCCATGTACTTTCTTTCTGAGGGATCAGAGCCACACTGCAGTACAGCATCACTCAGTAGCTTCTGGCCTTGCTAGCAGATCAGATCTGTAAACTGGCAGCTTGAGATCGTGCCTTGGTCTTTTTATTTTCTTTTTTTTCTTCTTAGGCCACCTGTTCAGTTACTTTATGGAGGAGTTTTCCGCAGAAGTGCTTGATAGCCTGTCAGTTACTTTGCTGTCCGTCTGCTCAGTGCAGCTTTGGAAGTACTAGAGTGGAAATGACTGCTTAAAACTCAGACTTTCTCATCTTTTCTAAACTGAATAAAAGACATATAAGAGATTTGGATAATAAGTAGAACATAACTTTAAGCAAGTTATAAATGGTAGATGCTTTTAATTTTCCTTGTGAACTTTCCTGGGAGAACAATACAGAAAGGTCTCTTGAATGGTCCTGAGAAGCTGGTTAAGCTGTGCGGTTGTCATCGAACTTCAGCATTTAGGAATTTTAAACTTAAAAGCAAATCTCCAGTTTGGCGCTTCAATTTAGCGTGTTTTCACATAGCACTTGTCTAGGAATAACTTTTCTCAGCAAGTAGGATTCTGCACAGAGCTGTAATGCTGCTTTTGGCCCTCAATACCAGTTAATTTGGGGCAAAGCAGTGTAATAGGACAACAGAAAATGTAGTCTATTCAGGGGGTGCAATGCACTCCAAAAGATCAGGTTATTTTTCCCATATTTTCAAATTTGTAACTAAACTTGTTCTTTTGCAGTCTTAATTAAAATAGCAGAATTGCATACTTTTTGTTGTTGTCTTAGAAATAGTTTATGTAATGCTTAGAATACATCTAGGTAGTCTTTTCCGTGGGAATGTGCAACCGATTTGTGACTGTCAGGAAGAAAATGGTATTTGGTTTTGTTTTTTTTTTTTTTCCTCCATATGTGCAGATATGTGGTTCATTTCTCACATGGCTCTTCCTTTGCAAGTGAAAAGTGTATTTTTAGACTACCTGCCTCTGTTACTTCCTTCAATTCTGTATTTTGTGCGCTGGCCATTTGATCAAGTAGTGTGTGCTGGGCATTAGGAAAGTTGGGCAGTGTTTAGGGTTCATACATTTAAAAAAAAAAATTAACTGTTGCTGTTTTCTCTGTAAAGGTTTTAATTAGGTTGCTTGTAAATTAATTGGAAAAATAAATAGGAACAGAAGCACCGAAAGGAAAGTAGGTATTTGAGAACTAATGTTGCCCTGTCAGGTGAATGATCTTGTTAGGGTCAGAACTGAGAAGTAACTCAAACTTCGGGATGTGCACTGTTTGACTTAAATACAAACCAATGCTTGGGAATGACTGTGTGGCTTGAGTTGGCTTTCATTTTGCTGGTTTAAAGGGCATTTCAAGAGCCACTTTTGAAAAAGTGGCTCATTGATTGTCCTTAGCCTCATTCCCTTACATTAATAATGCAGCTGTTAATAAAATGTGTAACCAGTTCCTTGGGGTTGGCAGAGCAGGGAGATGGAGACTTTAAAAGCAGTTACCAGTTTGTGGCACTGGCTGCGTGCTCAGTGTGAGGAAGGGAGTAGCAGCATTTCTTACTGTAATTTAAGACAGTTTCTTTATGATGGCAAATGCAAAACTGAGTGTATGAATTTGAAATTGTGGCATTTCCCCCCCCCCTCTTTGTGGTTATAATAGCTTCTATCTCACATCTTTCGACTTAACTTTTAGGCCTCCAGAGCAGAAAAGGCATAATCTAGTAGTCTAATGTATATGTATGAGACTGTTGCACGCAATATTTACAATGCGTGCAGGCAAGCGTGGCTGTTGGTATGTGACTGCATGAATTCTTTTAGTAAAAGACTTCTTTATGCTATAACTGTGTACTTGCTCTCTGCAGGGCTAGTGTCTCTTAATATTTATACTGCTGTTGTCCCAGACAGCAAATGTCTACTCGGCATTGAAGAAGAAGTTTCTGTGGAATTTGTTGCCTGGGTTAATGCTGCTCATGTATAATATAGAAATTCTTCAAAGTGGGAGAGAACTTCTCAATTGTTTGTCAGATAGGTGCATCTGGTTTTGAATTACTCCTTGGCTCTGATAATCATGGGTTATTTTAGTTTCTTGCCTGTGGTTATGGTAACAGCTTCAAATGCCCCAAACTATTTTCGGCAAACATTTTTTTCAATAATGATCAGAAGCAGATTTATTCCTCAATGATTTAATCCCTAAAATAAACTTAACAATGTAGGTTTCACCATTACAAAAAAACCCCAACTATCAGTGTGTTACATTTAAATTTATTGAAATTCTACTCCTGCTTCTCTTCTTTATTGCTGAGTAGTGTGGCAGGGTGGTGGCTTTTGTGTGATAGGATTAAGCTGCCCTGATGAACAGAGAAATGGTCACGCTGTACAAAGACTGTTCTGAAATCACAAGATTAAACATCTTAGTGTTGATTTGGTCTACTGTGGCAATATATTAAAGTTGATCTTTAAAATAATTTTTTTCTTCTAAGAGTCAGTATAGTTGCAGCTCTGCCTTTCCTCTAGAAACTGCTCTGCTTATGCACAATACGCTATTAAATTCTGTATTCCCTTTCTAATAGCTTGCCTTCTATGCTCCCCACTGTCATCAGCCCCGGGAGGTCACCAAGCAGAGCACAGAGTTGCAGGGTAGTCCCTGATGGACACCTACGTTACCGTCTGCTTCATCAGGTCTTCAGGCAATTTGTGAGCTGCTGGGGGGGGAGTTGGGAATTAGGTTGTTGATAGCATCCCTACAAAGACCATTAACAGCGTGCTACACTCTGCTTCTCTACTGCAGAAGACAGGGTGATATTTGTGTTCCTATTGCATGTTGTAAAATGCATGAGATTTTGCTCATCCTCCTTGGAAATGAGAATAGGAAAATGAGAGCATCCTGAACCAGAAGCTATTAGAAGAGCATGCAGAAACCTGCAGCGATTTGTGCTTTATTTTGTCTTCCTAGCTATGGATTAGAAGGACTGGTTTTTGCAATGGGCTTTTTCCATAATGGCATTCTTGTATTGTTTGGTCAGAGCTTGCACAGGAGGAAAACAGGCTGCTGAATTTAGTCACTGATCTCTATTAGCCGTGGCCTAAGGCTATGCTGAGATTTATATCCCGTTTGTATTGTTGCAGCTCAAAAGAAGAATGTTCAGAGGATGACAAGTGTATTCTGAGTAGGTATGTTGTTTCATTTTCATATGAAACCCATTTCTTTTTTTCTGCTTCCATTGGTCAGAAATGAGGTTAATAGGAAGAGAATATAGTGCAGTGCTGCAGTGTCCCTGTTAAGGTAGAACAATAGCATCAGAAACTGTTCTTTTAAAATTAGCTGCTTTTATTAAATAAAGCTGCATTGTGCTGGTGTGCACTGTGCAGTCTTTCTCGTTTTTTTTTTTTTTTTAAACATATACTGCAGTCAGCGCTTCCCTAACGAGGTGGCACTATTGTTGAGTTAGAAGGATAGAATCATCATATTGCTTTAGGGGACAGCAGGATTTAAAAGGAGATGCCTTGCAGCCCTGTTTTACAGATTGGAAGCATCGGTTTAAGGGCATTGGCAGAATCATTTCCTTGTTCTTAGCAGCAGCCACTGCTGTGTCGGTAGTGTGTGGAATGGAAGTCCTAGTTGGTAGTCTGTTATGGAAACGCTGTTTACTGTTATTGTAGTACCGTGGTGACAACATGCCATTGAAATGGAAAACGAGCTCTCCTGCTATCTGGAAATTCCCAGTTCCTGTGCTTAAAACATCCAGGTCATCGCCACTTTCTCCAGCATACATGTAAGTGAGAGAAATGAGGATAATAAGGTGGGATTGCTTTCATGAGACTACCCTGTGGCAAAATACCCTGTTATATATTAAATGACATTGGCACTCAGAATTTTACCTTGTTTTCTATGTAGACTCTCCCCCCCTCCCTGATTTTATCCTGGATGTTACATGATGGATGTTGTCTCGAGTCTTTCCCTCTTTGTTGAAACATAGTGGAAATTGTGCAGATTAAGCCATATTCATAATGATATTGTATATGTTCATTTGAAAAGTTAATCTTGCTGTTTATTTGTAGATCAGATCTTGAATTGACAAATTAAGCTTTGAGACAGGCTGTCTTTGTAGTGTGTATGCTAACGTTTCCTCCTCCTGACTATTACACTTAAACATGAAATCACCGGCTGTATCGTACTGCACTTTTGTTCATGTAAGTTCTCATGTAAATGAAATCATTCTGCTTTGGTCTTATTTTATTCTTGAAAGTCTTAACCTTAATACAAATTAAACATCTTTTTACAAAGTTACAATAAAAGCTTAAAACATAAATATAAAACACTTGTATCTGAATACGTATGCAGTTTGTTCATGCTTCACATGAAGGAATATTTTAATACCAGTGGAAACAATCTGTCTTTGTCTTGACAAATTTTGATAGAGCTTTTGTTCACCTTTTGTTGCTGTGAGTTCTGTGTTAGCATATACAGGTGGCTTTTTTCCTTCTATGAAAGAAAGCTAAGCATAGGGTACTGAATTGATTCTACCTTTATTTAAAGAAGCAACTCATTCAAAATAAGGAAGAGCTGCTTTAAAATGTATGAGTAGTGGTGTAGATGACTTCCCTATCTGGAAATTA
The DNA here is from genome assembly GCA_013400335.1 of Eurystomus gularis. Taxonomy (NCBI): domain Eukaryota; kingdom Metazoa; phylum Chordata; class Aves; order Coraciiformes; family Coraciidae; genus Eurystomus; species Eurystomus gularis. Next base: position 197,762 of record VZZY01020191.1, on the reverse strand, counting down.
CTATAAAGACTATTACTTTCCAGTAGTATTCCAGCCTAATACTTACAATGTTAGTACTTTTAAGCTTGTGTTGTCTTCTTGCAGATAAGCTTTTGTTTCAGCTACTGTAGGGACATGCTGTAAGAAATAGGTGTTTACAGGTCCTCTAAATGTCATCTTTTTTGGTCTTTGCTGAGAATTGCAGAGATACACAGCGGAGCTGTAACAATACAACACCCTTGGCGTGGTTACTATTGTTCTTGGTCAGGAAGGCGGGGGTTTAAGGAGCTAACCTGTCTCTACAGAACCTGTGATGTGCACACTCCAATTTTAAGGTTCATTTTCATGGAAGTGCTTCAGCCTTTTCACTCATCAAATATGCGTAAGGCTACCGGAAGATAAGCTATTTCCAATAAATTGTTACTTACCTGAGTTTTTAAAACCTATGACTAAATACAAAGAAAGTATCATGATAAAAGAGTAGTGAGGCTTTTGAACCTGTTTAGGGAATTGTGGCCTTTAGTGTTGTATGCTATGCTTTTGGTTTTTAAACCATACAACTTAGTAAATGCAAGAAAAATCAGAAATAGTCTAGTCTGATCTATCTGCTCTTGAAACTGAGCATTTCTTTTCTGTGTCACCTTTAAACTGCTTATCTAGCTCTGCGTCCTGGCTTTTATGATGGGGATCATGCAGCTTATTATCTCAGTGTGTTGAAAATATGTGAACAGGTTTAGTGATCATGCTTAACTGTATGATGCTGAGATTATCTGAAGCATGAGAAATATGTGATCAGCAACCTTAATCATCTTTTTGTAATGAGTCAATGTGTCCCAGTGTGTATGGAGATGTTTCTTCACTGGCACACAGAGCTGACATTAGCAGGACTCTCAAATGTTATGTTAAATTATTAATATACTTTATTACAAAGAATCTGAAACAATACAAAATGGCACCGATTTGATTAGGCAGTATATACATCAACTGATAAAAACCTTGTCATTTAGATTGACCATTAAAATAGGTGATGGAATTAATTATCTTCATTGAGATTACAGCAAATATGCTAATGTTTTATTTCATCTGATGTTTTTCACATTCATATTTATAAGTTTTCTTTCGAAGTAGTGCTTTTCACACTGGAAAAAGGCTTGTTTTGAGTAAAAGATTCAGGAATAAGTGGCACGTGAAATAGAACATTTATTGATGTAAAATAAATGACCATAAAACTATTGAATTCAGATAAACACTTCTGTACTTGATGTTTTGGATCTAGAATATACAAGGGTATGAGTTTTTAAGCTCTTTAATATTTGATGTCTTAATCTTACAAAATAGGGTTATAGTGGAATGTGAAGTGGGGAGCTCTTAAGGGTTTGGGGGTTTTTTTGTACTTAAAAAGAAATTTCAGTTTTTGAGATTTTCTAGTAAATTTGACCTTAACTTTAAAAGCTTTATCCTGTTTATGATTTACAAGTAATTTATCTAGAGGTTAAATGAATTATCAGAACATGTAGATTTTATTAGTGTTTTATTTCATCTGTGTACCCAATACCTGGGCTCCACTTTGCTTTCTTGGTATCAAAATTCCGAGACTGGTGGTCACAAGCACATTTGGCTGCTTGGATGAAGCAGCTCTCTGCGTACAAAATGCTACTGTAAAACAGTGAACTGTCTTGCAAGCTGTGCAGCTGGGTGGTTTAGGTGTAGTCTCTGCTTGAAAAGTTCCCGAGGTGTGGAATGAGTACAAAGAGCTTGTCCAGAGAGTTCTCTACTGGAGGAAACCTGTGGCTGGGTAGTACATGAAATAAAGGACCTGCTGAAGTAGAGCCGATGACTTTGTAGGTGAGGATGTGATTCTGTTATTGGGAAGTCTAGTGGTTTTGCTGAGTCTGGTGCTGATTCCTGGCTGTGGAAAAGAGCAGCAGTGAATCGCTGCTTCTTGGCTGGTGGTTTTGTTTACCCCCAGTTACTTATTCAGGATATTTTCAGGATATCCTGACTGCAAGAAGTAACTCTTCCCATTATACAGAGAGCAAAGTGTCCTTCTGAAGGGGAATGCAGACGTCCCTTGACTTCTGGTGGAACTGCTCCAGAATAGCTTGAGCTTTCCCCCAGGTTGTTGGAGAGATCCAGTGACATTGCATAGGGAAAATTAGGTAGTATTAGAACTGGAGCATTGGCATGTGACCAATACGTGTAACGCAGCCTGGCTTAGTGCACGAATTAGGAATCTGCAGGTGTGCACATGCCTTTGTCAAGCTGCTTTATGTGATCTTTGATGACACTTATGGCATTGGGTTTTAGAATATAGATTCCTTTTGTCAGAATGAGTGTGAAAGCTGTTTATGCGCCACTAGCGAAATCATCCTTATATTTGTGGAACTGTAGAGTACGTAGGGACAGACCTAAATGACTTCATACATTGTGTGGGCAGGTGAGCAGTTTCAGCAAGTAAATCAGAGGAAAGGACTAAGTGAATAATACCGAGTTGGAAAAGTGGTATTTCTTGGCATAGTAGCTGTATATTGATGGCCACATGTTAAAAAACAACCAAGCCAGTGACTGACATAAGCAGAGGTTAAGAATTGAAGCAGTACTTCAGAGACGATGAGGAATGGTTCAGAATTTTGTTGTATATAAAAACTTTGAGGCGTAAAGGAATAAGTATCCCATGGGTCACGTCACTTCATAGATTAAGAATTAAGAGGGGAATTCTTTCTTATAGCTTTCTCTAGCTATGTCATTTACATTGCTTCCTGAAGTTGTGCACATCTTTCGTAACACGCATGGAACAAGTGTTTGTGGAAACTATGGAGATTAAAGTACGATGATGGACAAAGATGAAAGTACTATGATTCTACAAAGAATTGAATAATGCAAAAATACTATTTTCAAAAATGGTATGACATAGCTTATTCTGTGAGCCCATGTCACGTGAGAATGATTGTTAGCTGATTTCTGAGAAGGTAAATGTTCAGTTAAGTGTTTTGACTCTCCAACATGCCATGTTTAAATATAAGTAAAATAAAAATAATTGATAGTACAGAATACTCTGTTTGTAAACTTCATGCCTTCTATCCTTTTACATGGAATAGTGTGTTGATATTTTAAATGGAAACTATCCTTTGTATATGTTTTCATAAATAACTGACTAATTTTAGGAGAAAAAAACAGATGCGATATTCCAAATGTATTGCTGTCAAAGGCTTTGCAACACAGTCTGTCTATCCTGAGTCATGTGGTGGTGAAATTTGTCTGATAGGAAATACTTTGCAGTAATGGAAATCAGTTACTGTGGAGAAAAGGAGAATAAATTCTTAATACTCTCAAGTAATCAGCCTTTGTTTTAGCTGCTTATAGAGGTTAATGCGTTTGTGTCATCTTTCAAATCTCTGATTTGCTCTATAATGAGCTCTTTGAATTTATGCTGAACATATATACATGCATGCTTAAATGGGAAAAGGTGTGTATGCATAATTCATCAGACCATCTGTATTAACTCTTTTTTGTGAGACCTCTCTGGGTGTCTCTGCTGTCTTCATTGGTCATTTTTAGTAGATAAACCATTTCATTTGGCTCTTGAGCATCTGACAGACTGCATGGTATCCACACCAAAACAATCTGTCTTTGGCAATATTTCTATTTTAAGCAGTTACTCTGTAGGTACTTCAAATTTCAACATGTTGAAAGTTGATGTGCTGATCACTTCAAATAAAATTTTAAACCAATCTGACAATGCATGCAAACAGATGAATTGAGTGAGTGGGGAATAGAAGGGGCTTATATTTTAAAAATAGAAGACTGCTTTTAATCCTAGTAATTTTGTATATAGAATTCTCATTTGTGACAGTTGATTTTACTTTTGCTTTTTTAATAATACTTACTGAACTTGAATTTATTCTAAGTTCAAAACATGAAATTTCATTGCAGTAATAAACTGGCAAAAACAAGGAAAAAAACCCAAACAAACCAGGTTGTCATGAAGCTTCCCAGTGCTAGTGTGTTTTCTGTGCAGAGCTCTATATGTGATACTGTGGCTTGCGGATCCTCAAAATTACGTTCTCCTTCTTATATAGCATGATGTTGCAATATTGACATATTGTGACATGCTTAAGCATCTTTATTGAATTGTTTTGAATATGTTACTCAGCCTATTCTGCCAGAATGTCAGTTCTGCCAGTTTGTCATTTTTGCCGTTATTTTCTTGCTGCTGTGGAAAAATCTTGTTGTCCAGTCACTTTATACTCACTGGCTTTCCCAGCGTTATACAGTATTTTCTGTTGAAGTTTAGATGGAGATACCTTTCATGAAGTACTTGGTGAATATTTGGGCTTTGAAATAATAGTCACTTAATCTAAAGGGTAATAGTGGGTATTGTAGTGTAATAATGTGTAGCTATAACACTAAAGTGGAAGTGCACATCTCTATTATTGCTGTAATATTTTGTCCAGCAGTGACTGAGATTGTAGCAATATCTAAGTTGTGAAAATGTGGGTTATTCCATGGGATGGACAAGTCACCCACACCTATTATCTGGCATGCCTAGGTGTAAACTCTGTATCTTGTTGGTGAAAAATATTTTACAATTTAATTAGTGCCCCTATATATTCTCTTCAGGAGATGGTCATAAAGGAATGCTGAAAAAACTGTGAGAACTGATGAAAGAGGAACAAACCCGACGTTCTGGAAATGAGCTGTTGCTAAATCTGTTACAGGAATAGACTGGAATGTATATTCTATGACCAAATCTTCCTTGTGCAAGTGTCATTTTAGGCATATATAGGCTTTTGTCTCTAAGGAACCACTCTGCAAACTTAACAATTTCTATGTGTGTGATAACTAAAGACACATCAGGTAGAACTGTAATCTGCTGGTGCATGCAAAAATTTAAGTGTTTTGTGATGCATGGGAAGCATTAAGCTGCCTAGCTAAAACTTCAATTTACCATTTGAATACTTAAGATCAAATATAAAGGGCAGAGAATAGGATGTGCAGTGTTAGCCCAGCCTAAACTGTGAAACTTGTGAGTGACTGTTGTTTTACCATTTTGAATGTCAAAGAAAGTAGTTCTTTGATGTAGAAAAGCTACAAAGCATGCGTCCTTGCTTTGCTTTTTCTGTTTTTAATAGGAGTCAATAGACTAACACCAACTTTGATAAAAAGTCATTAGAGAGCTGCTTCTAATTTAGCATCATTAAACAAACTGTCTGCAAATTTAAGCTACAAATGGCCCAATGAATGTAAACTCTTTGTCAAATAGATAAACGTGGATGTGATACTAAGGCTCCCAGAGAGACTAAGTACTGTGAGGAACAAAAGCTTTATAGCAATGACTGAGCCAAATATTGCTTTGCTTCTGTGGAACACAAATTTGAATTAACCAGCGGGCTGTAATTATGCTGCAAATAGCTTGAGACCTCTGATAGTTTAGTTGTTTAAGAAGGAATTTTGAAGAGAATATTTTCTGTGTGTATATCCTTGGGAAGTCATACTGAAAAGATTGATGTGTTGCTCAGTCCTCTTCTGCTGGCTTTATGAGACCTAATCTTATGCTGACTTTGGTCATAGTGTGGCCTTACTAGGGAGTGATAAAAAAAGATCAAGTGGTGTTGGGGATATCCTAACTTCTGTGTTTTCCTCCTTTCCACTCAGATCCGCTGGCATTTGCAATAGTGATCATGTCTGTAATCATTTGAGTGTTTCTAAGTAGCCTTTGTTATTTCTGCTGTTGACATTGTGGGTTTGTGTGCTTGGGCAGAAACCTCTTGTTAAGATAGTGATTGTGTATGGAAGTTCAAAGAGACTTGGCTGTATTTAAAAAAAAAAAAAAAGTTAAAAGGCTGGACATCTATGCACTAGTCTCCAAAACTGCTTCTAGAATAGCTCAAGTAGGTTACCTTAAGCCCAGCTCTGGTTAAACAAGGTCCAGTGCCCCTGTCCCTCAAGTCCGTTTGTGTATGTTGTTCCCCTTGTGTTCTTGCTGCCTTTGGTGATTGTGCTTGTAGAGGTCCTCATGCTACATTGCTTCGGTACTTAATTCCCCCTAGACACCTTAAGCTGGTCATTGCAGTGAGCATCTCATGCTGGAACTCTGTCCAAAGAGCAGTTAAAGTTGGTGAGCTACCTGCCTCTTGCTTGCTGCCCATCAGCATGTGTCCAGAAATGATCTTTGTCCTCCTTGCCTGATTTCGGGCTGCCCTTGGCCAAAGCCTTGTGAAAGTAAACTACCTCTTCTCACTGGTTTGCTAGAGACTGATTTTCTGTTCCCCTTTTACACAATACCCTTGGTTTAAAGGAAAAGTGGAAAATGGATATAGGAACATTGATTTATTTTTTAATTTAAGAAACAGTAAGCTTTATAGCATGCCTTTTTTTCTGGAGTGAAGATTTAGAAGAGCTCTGTATCAAGTTACTGAAGAAATGTTTAAATATTCTGCTGTTGCATCTATGAGCTAGGTCAGGTGTAAAAGTGAGATATTCAAATACATAAACATCAGAGCATTACCCACGGTGATCAGAATTCTACACTAGCTGCTGTAGCTACTTTTGAAAATTGCACCCACGGTAGTTCACCTTCAATGAATTAACACTGCATTTTAAGGTTTGCAAACTTCTGGTTCTGGTGACCCTTACCAAGTGAGCAGCATTAAAACAACTATTTAAAGAAGTACAGTAACCTGAAAAATGCAAAGTGTTTCTAGTTCCATTAGCAGCCTCTAGTTAATCTATTAAAAATACAGCCTTTAAATTGTTCAGTAAAAAGTGACATCTGAAGCCAATAGCATGGGACTAGTGGTCATAATAAGAAAGGAAAAAAGGGCTTCCTACACCTGATGCTTTGTGTGTTTGACCTTTGTGATTTAGATCCTGCTTTCCAGTGCTTGTCCTTGTGTTCATCCTACGTTCAGATCTTCAGCAGCAGCCTGTGTCAATACCTGTATGCCCCCAAAGCAAGAACTGAAGTTTGCTGAACATGTTGATTGGCCTCTTAAGAACGGAGTTGACTTGCTCTGTCAGAACAAAAATGACCTTTTGTCTTTTTCTGCTCTAGCTGGAGTCATGTATGAATTTTAAAATGTAATATTGCATTTCCTGTAGAAACCTTTGCTGTATTTTTGTAATAAGAAACCATTAAGAAATTATAAAACTGGCTGGTTTTACTGGGTTACTGGTAGCATAAAGGAATTAAGTTAGAAACTCCTGTTAAAAATAGTAATAAAAAGATGAGATGTTATTTTAGGGGAGGACAAGTGGGAAAGTAACTTCTTTGCCAGAATAAAGGATTTATTGAAATTGTAGGGGTAGAAGATACGGAATGGAAGAAATGTGAAATACCACAATAGTGTAATTTGTTAATCTACATTATATTAATATTAGAATTTCTTAATAGAAGCATTATGAGATTTTCTTTTATACAGTGCTGCAATATCAGTGATGCTTATTGAGCTCCTAGGTGGCCATGTAATTTGTTGGGGAATTCGTAAATTCATTACTCACAAAGCTGGAACATCTGTTCATAATGGGAAGACAGTAAGATAGTCAATACTTAAATTATTTTCTGACAGACTGAGCATACTGAAATACTTTTTGGCAGATTATGCATACAAAGTAAAGAATTACTCTGTATCTAATAGTAAATGAAGGTATCATTGTATTTCACTGTCCTTTTCATTAATAGGTTCATTATTAAGACACGCATAGCTCCATTTACAGGATAGCCCTGTCATATACCAGTTTTTTTTGATAAAATAGTAAAGATTTGTCTTGTAATAAGAATTTCTTGAGACGGTATTGAAATCTGATTCTGTTTGCTGATAAATTCCAGAGTACTGGCACATGCCAGGAATGATTGCTGAAGATGCCATTTACCAGTGACCAGAACACTTGCAGTCATGGTTCGTTGAACAGTAATTTGACAGAGAAAATAAGGTTATAATCCTTTCAAAAACAAGCTATTGTGCTTCACCAAATTAAGAATTCACTGTCTGGCCAATATGGCTTTGGCAAGCTTTTACAGAGTTATGTAAAGACTGTGGGTTTTAAATAAATCAGAGAACATGCACTTTAAAATATCTGTAGCTGTAGGCTGATCTCCTTACTTTGTTTCAAAGAGTGTGCGCTGTGCTCTGACAGTTACAAATAGATCAATGGTTTACTGATGTAAAGGAACAAATCCCCAATAATATTCGTAGTTGTCTTGTTTCTGTTGCATCAGAATGAGTTCAACTACTTCTGAAGAAAACATCATAACAGAATATTGTTTTATTTCATTCCTGCCACTGAGCTCTATACAAAATGGCAACTCCATAATTTGAATATTGTAGTTGAGAGTAAAATGTGTCATAGTTTCCACAGATCCCTACTTATCTTGGGTCACCTGGATGCCTCTGAACTGTTTTAATGGGTTAATGTTTGCTAAGTGCTTTTAGAAAGCAGTTTGCCTCTGTGAATCATGTTGTAACGCCAGCCAGTTCAAAAATATTCGTCAGCATTTGCTGGAAAGTTCCAGTACTTAAAGCCTGAAGGAAGGTAAAATAGCAATTACGCTAGGGGTGTGGATGGTATGTTTGTCAGCAAGCCTTCAGCTAAGGGTTGGGTGGATAAGGTTCAAGTTCTGGGTTGAACTACAGGGTCTTGTCTTCTGTCCCTGGTCACAGGGTTAGTGGCTCTTCCGCTGTATACATTTTTTTATCCTTTAACATCAGTTCACAGTTTCATATTTAATCTAGAAAGATTGCATACAGAATTGGGAGCAGTAGTGGACAGAAGTCCTGTAAAGACCTTGGTCAGTTTGCATTTTCAAATTGTGTATTTAGCATTCTTCTGAAATGCTAAGCTCCCTAATGTTTGTGCTAGTCTAGCCCTTTACTTGTGCCACTTTTCAGTGTGCAGGTGCTAGCAGTTAAGCCTAGAAACTCACGAAGACCCATTGAGAGATTCTTGCCTTCTAGTCATCTTTTCATTAGCAGAACTCAAGTGTTCTTGTTATTACCCCACTGTATTTTGTCCTGCTTTGCAACAAGATTTAGGGAATTATATACCTGACTAGTACTTAAAAGCCACTGAAGGTGTATCTTTCAAATTAATGAAATATTCAATAATACTACTGAATTGTTCAGCATGATTTTTTTTTTTCTCTCTGCTAGGGTTTCCTTTGCCTGTGCTATGAAAAAAACCCAACCAAACCCCCCCAAAACCAAAAGCAAACCACCAGCCCACAAATGCAAACCGTGGAAGTTGGTGTAGCTTCTTTGTATGAGCTTGGCAAGACTCTTGAGCTACTGTAGTTTGGTTTTTTGGGGGTTTTTTGTTGGTGTTTTTTCTTTCATAGCTGAAAAATCTGACTGAGAGCTTGTTCTGTCATAGCAACTAATTAACCTCTGGTGCCTTTCTCTGAACTGTGAGCCTCTTGCTTCCCGGAGCTTGCAGAAGGAGTCAGGCAGCTCCTCTTTCCTGCTATTGCAATGTTAATGTACATTTACACATTATTAAACTCTGGCATTCCCTTGTTCTGAATGCTGTAATGTTCAGCTCCCTGCAGACCAAGCGTATGCATTGGAAGTGGTGTTAATGTCCACATTTAGAGCAACTTGTTGTGAATTTCCACTACGTGTTATTGTAGTTTTAGCTGTCTCCTCTGACTTTTTTTTTGTGACTGTGGTTGCAAATGCTACTGCTGCACTTCTTGTTTAATGATCTCTGTTGATCATCACAATAAAATTAATTAGAAAATGAATTGGCTTTCTTCTTTGGTAGTATGCTTAATTGTGATATACTGTACTTAAAATAAAGAATCAATATGTTTACATTCATTATTATGTAATTAATTGCAGTGCTTAGCAGACCTGTGTTAATGAATGTAAATAACACCTTTGGTAAGTGTCCAAACAAGACAGACGTACTTGTGGCTTTGGTGGGAATTTGGTCAGATGTAAAGCGTGTTATCCGTCTGTTCTGGGTGTGAATGGCAGAGTTATTTCTGAAAGTTCACTTTATAGCCCCCTAAACAGAAGTTATATTCTGAATAGTGTAAAATTTCTTTGCAGGAAAGTTTGAAATTACTCTTGTTGTATATGATCTAGTGCTTGAGTTTTGCTGTTTCTTGGTCTATTGGTATCAATGCAGTGTGTGAGCTGTTGCATTTTCACGTTGTCTTTACAAAGGTGGGTTTCTCTTGTTGCATGAAGATAAATGGAAAACTGGTACAAAGCCAAAGACAAACCCATGATTTCCAGTCGCTCTGGGAGTGCTCTTTCCATCTCGGTGAATGTCACACGGCAGGGATTCAGCGTGCTGCTGCCAGGTCTTATTGCTGACTTGCATTGTAACTTCTGCCAAAGCTAGCTCCTGAATGTCACTTTCTGCAGAATGGGAGAGGGTGCTTGGCCTTCCAAAACTATTAAACTGTAGGTAAAGGGTGGTGTGTTTAAAAAAACGACCAATCAACAACACTCTCCCCTCCCCCTTCCCAGCCCCCAAACCACTTTTTTTATTGTTGTAGTTGTTAGATATAAAGCAACGACTGGTATAGGGATAACATAATCAGCCTATCTTCAAATAGGTTTATTCCCATGGAGTCAAACACAGCCAAGTTAACGTTTGAGATCAGAACTACAACAGTTATATTCTGGTGGATTTTTATAATTTGTAAGTTTGCAAATTTTAATGTCTAATTTGCATACTGAAGTTCCTGGACAGACATAGCAGGAAATGTGGAAGAGAAATAATAAAAATATCTTCTGCAGAAGAGCAAGCTGTGAGCTGCTGAGCTTTTATATGGGGTATAGATATTAGACAATGCTGTATTGAAAATCGGGTAGGGGAAATAATGCTTATAGCCACGTCTGTTGTATTGAGTGCATCCTTCTAAGTATTACAAGTATTTTGAAATATATTGTATCTTCGCTGCTAGCTGTGGCGTTGTAACGAGGCATCTTGTGCTGTAGAAGACCCCTTAGGACAAAGCTTGGGAAGTTGTATGTAATGTGGCCTGTTTGGAAGAACGCTTTCGTCGTTACTGCCATTTGTGGAATAAATGAATCATGGTGAAAGTCTTTGCCTTAATTTGTAAAATTTATGAAGTGTGCTGGCTGTTGGGAAATAAAGTAGCACGGTGTATGGGGCAAGCATGGCAAAAAGCCCACTCCAAATAGCCAAGAAAGTTCATTTCCTTGTACATTGCTTTTCCTAATGTTTTTAACTGATATATACATCTTCCATTTTCTTCTGAGCTTAGAGAAAGTATTTTAAAAGGCCCTTCATATAATGGCTATCTGATCTGACATTTCAGGAGGATCTTTCAAGAGCAAATAGTCAAATTCATGCTAGTTGAATCTGCAGTTCCTTCCCACCCATACTTACAAGTCTCCTTACATTATTTTACATTCTTGTAAAGACATGTACAAATTTAGAGACTGAGTGTCCTTTGGAATTATGTTAGACTCCTTCCTTGATGTGATTGTATTAGAAGTAAAAGAAAAAACCACACAAAACCCACTCCCAGACTGCAATACTGTAGAACAAAATGAACAAAAATATTTTGCTTTATGAGCTAGCAACTGTTGTACTGCTTGTTACATCCTTATATGCATTTGTTGGATGCTAAAGACAGTTTGGAGAGCACTTTTCTAAAGTACACCCTGTAAGACTTTATTTAAATTACACTCAGAGAATTCTGTTTCAGAAATGACAATTCCTGCATGCTGCAGCACATCCTGCTGAGTATTGGGTTGCTACATTAGAAGTCGAAGCTATTTAGATGTACCCTTGTTCCTACAATCTGTTATGTCTGTGTGCATAAAATGTCACTGTTTCAAACCCATGTATGCTGTTGAATGGTGGATTTGTTTTGAATATGTTTTCATAGCTGACTTCATGTACTCATGGGTTTGAACAAGGCACATCAGTGCTATCGGGGTAAAGTGTGGTTTCAGAAATTGCTCTAAAGAGACCATGTACTCAAAGAAAGTGGGGGTAAATATTTTTAAAGAAAACTAAGACTTGTTTTCGAAAAAAAATCACAAATTTTTCATCTGGAAACTTCAAATTTGTACTTCTATAGTGATTGCGGCCATACTTTGGGGTGAGGGAGTGGAATTTAAGCACATTCTTGTCAGTTATTTAAAGTAATTTCTGAAACTAGCTTGGAGGCCAGTGTTTTAACCTACAAATTTTAAATTTGGAAAACTTTTTGTATCTGAGATTTGAAGCAATTATGTCAAACTCCTATGAATCTTTTTTGAAATATGGAGTCTTTATTAGTAGTGATGTCCTCATCTGTGAATTAACAGCTTATATGTGCTAATTGATACTATGTATATATGCATTATAATGCTGTGCATGTTAAAAGGTAGTATATTAGATCATGGAAATTACAGAAACTAGTTATTGTTAATATTTCTGGAGATGAAATATATTTACATTTTATAATAATTGCAGATTAAGGTAGTTAGAATCCCACATGCATATCTCTTTATGTAAACCTAATTTACATCCCAAGATTAAAATAGAAGGCTAATAATAGCACAGTAGTCCTTTAACAGTTCTACTTAAAATTAGCCCTTCCTATCTAGATTTGGGCAGTAATTGCTCAGAATAAAAACCACAAGTATTAACTTCACACTAACAAATCTTAAATTGAATTTATGAAGTAGTTGTCTGCAGTAGTGAAATGCTGGATATTGTGTCCTAAAGGAGTTTTTCCAGTTGTGCATTCCTAAAGGTAGCTTAAAGTTACAGCTTGAAACCCCACTAGGTATATTTTCTATTATTTTGATCATACTTGAGAAAAATAATGCAAGCCATAAGAATGAAATTACTGAACTTTAATGTTACACTTAGTTTCGATCTTTAGTGTTCCTTGGCAATCTGGTAAAATCTTTGATTTTGAAAATTGGATGAAACCCCTGCAAGTATCCTGCAATACTGGAAGCACACAAAGAAATAACATAGTGTGCAAGTGTCGTAATGAGGGAGGTGGGAGGACAGGGAAGAGTCTATTAGCCAAAAACTAAGTTTTTGAAGTTACTCTGGTTCAGAGATTGTTAACACTTCATTTTCTTGGATTAGCTGAAGGGAACCACTAAGGACTGATTCTGTCACCTGCTGATTTTTTACCTTTAGCCTCTATGCTGTTATGTTTCATCCCAGAAGACTGGTGGTTTTAATACTCAAAAGCATTGAATGAAAATGAGCTTAATCTTAACATTTCTTTGTTCTAATCTTCTTAGATCTCTGGTGGAAGAGGAAGATCCTCATATGAAAGTATCTCTTGGTAGCAGCGATATGGGCGTTTCTGCCCACCTACAGTCTTCTAAGACAGGGACCACAAGATTTTTCACCAGCAATACTCACAGTTCTGTGGTATTACAGGTAATTAAATATTCTTGTGTCAGTATTGATCTGTGCTGAGAATTCTGCCTGCTCTAAACAATGCCTCCACTCGGTAGACATTATCAGACTAGCAATTCCTAAAAAGCTTCAAAAATTGCAATGTTAGTGTGCTGTGTTGACAATGCCCATAAGCAAGCATGCCCTGTAACTTCTCCTGCGAGGTAAAGGTTAAAAGTTCGACTTTAAGCAACAGCTTGGGGAAAAAAATGGTCTTTTCCTTAGGTTCTATCCCTGTCCACTCTCAGTTTTTAAGAGATAATATTTAAACTATGAAGTGACAGCTGTATCAAAGAACCTCAATTGAATATAATCATGCAGTTATGTTAGGCAAGCCCTTAACACCATCTCCTGTGTGAAAGCTACCTTAGGAATGTGATGAGGAGTGCTCCGTGCTCCTTTGTCCCTAAGATGGCAGAGCCTCACCAGGTTTGGTAACACCATGCGCTGAGTGTGACTATATAATAGAACGTTCTTTTTTCCTCTTTGAAGCTTTAAGAATTTAAAATTAAAGTAATTTTATTTTTCTTGTTTCTGCTGGAGCTTTTACATGCCAGACAGAGTTAAGCTTACACTTGCCTAGCTCTTGCTACCTTCCACTGCTGTCTTTCTCAAAAGTGCAGATGATTTCTGTATGGCATGACTCCTTGGAGATCTGCCACTTATTTTTTAATTTTGCTGCCTAAATAGATTGCTTAAGTTTTGGGACGCACATTTGACTTTTTTTTAATTCAGAGAAGCTAATCATTCTTTTGTTCTAGTTTCAAAGGCTTGTGTGTTTGCATAGCTCTTCCTTGTTTGAACACTAGGCAAAGTGTTCAGAGCATATTTCCTCCTCATTCAATTGTTTTCTACAAAATTTGAACAAATGGAGAATCAGTTGTTGTAAAGCCTAATTTGTAGGAACTACAGACAAGTTGAGTCATTGAAATACATCCATTTAATCCTGCGTTTGACTTCTGATTTGTTGGAGCTAATAACTATTTTTTCATTTGCACTCGGTTATTTTGTGTGCCAAATTTGAATGCTAATTCCTATTTACCTTTGCAGTTTTAAAAATAGAGCTTTGCTTTAAGATCTCTTAAATTTTAAACCATGCAGGCTAATGCCAGGTCTTCTGAGTGTCAAACCCATAAAAACACTATTTATGCCTTTGTTAGTATTAGAAAAATATCAGACATACCATCTTAAAGGGGATTTTTTTGTTTGAGCTTCTGTTCTGCAGTGCGTGAAGGAGGCGAGTATTGCACCCATCCTCCAGTATCCCCAACCAGGCGTATCTTTAGAAGAAAATCTTACTCTGGGGTGCTGTTGTAGATGACTTTCTTTTTATTACATTTAGCTACTATAATTCAGAAAAGATCAGCTATATAATATGAGCTTATTTTGGAGTTTTTGCCCTGTAAATTTTGGTAATAGATTTGATAATGGTAATTTGGTAATAAATTTGATAATTTTTGATAATCAAATCAGATTTGATAAAGGTGACAGCTTTCCTTTCAGGCCCCAGTATTTTGCAGTCTCTTAGGTTGCAAAGCACTTAAACTGGTGTGGAACAGAAGTATATCTAGAAATGCGTATGTGTCCAGAAAGGGTAGGTCCAGAAAAGGTATCAGTCCCTACCTGAAACAATTGCTGGAGTGCAAGCTTACAAAACAAACTCATCCTGAAAATAACTTAATTAGTGGAGCAAAGTTACTTTCTAAGGCCCAGTGTACTTTGCATTCTTCAGACAATTATGGAAAATAATAATTATTCTGCTTGTTTTCCAATGAATAATTATCATTGGATGTACTAGAGATAATGGCTGTAAGATGACAAATGATTTTTTTAGTGACTTTTGGGAACTACAGTACATATGTACATTGAAGTATTTACATAAAGGAAAGGAAAGAGATTCCTACTCTTCTCCCAAATCAAATGGATGCTTCACATTATGCTTTTCTTGCAGGGTTTTGACCAACTGCGAGTGGAGGGTTTGCTTTGTGATGTGACGCTTGTTCCAGGAGATGGTGATGAAGTGTTTCCTGTCCACAGAGCAATGATGGCTTCTGCAAGTGATTACTTCAAGGCTATGTTCACAGGTGGGGCTTTTGTGAGTCTTGCATCTCCAGATTGCCATTGCTTGGACACTCAAGGCACATGTTCTTTTGTGTGTGAATCAGCCCAGGACTGCAAACAACTCTGTGTAGTTGTACTCTTTCTACAGTTACCTATGGGTTTTAAAATTAGACTTTAAAATTATATTTTCATTTTATATGTTTATTAAATCAAACCCAGCCAAAATGATCATATAAACCTGCCTACGTGTCTTTTTCAGGAGGAATGAAGGAGCAGGATTTAATGTGCATTAAGCTTCATGGTGTGAACAAAATAGGCCTAAAGAAGATAATTGATTTCATTTATACTGCAAAACTTTCCCTTAACATGGACAACCTTCAGGACACTCTGGAAGCTGCCAGTTTTTTGCAGATTTTACCTGTTTTGGACTTCTGTAAAGTGTTTCTTATCTCTGGGGTAAGGCTTACTACTTGTTTCATATTTACAAGGACTTAGTATATTTGGTTTTTTGTTTTTGTGTTGGGCTTTTTTTTACTAAGAACAATGATAAAGTAAGTCTAAAACTTGTCATTAGTCGTTATTTGGATTCATGGAGAACACGCTCTGTAGTTTTCTTGAAAATTTTTTTTCTTCTGAGTATTATGTACAGTGTGAGTTTGATGTAAATGTAAATTCCACGTAGAAATTTTTCTAATTCTCAAGCATATTGCAGTGATAATAGTAGCTATGATAATCATAGCTTGCAGATTCCTTACTGGATTTCTTAGTTCATGCCCTCACACTCTCTGTAAGAACGCTACTTGGTGAGTTAAACTGAAAAAAATAATAGAAGAGCGAACTGTTACTGTCTGTTAATTTATGTTCTTGAAAACTTTTAAGGATTGAAGCCCACACTTCTAGTGATCATCACAGAGCCCATTACATGGTCTTTGCAAACCAGTGAACTTGGTCACAGTCCTTAGAATGATATATCCTTTACAGGGATTGCTAATAGGGATGTTACAGAAATGTTGGTTATATGAGAAAAGGTAGCTGCGAGGGGTTTGTTGATTGCTATATTTTGCAAGAAGTAAAAGTGGCTTTGGATGCTGACTGGGAAACTTTTTTTTCACCATCACCAAAATAAGAGCTGTTGTAAGTAGTAGTGCTCCCAAAGTAGGAACTCTCTCCTCTTTTACCAATAACGGTTTTTAAATAATAATACTTGTGTAGCATGGTTGCTTTTCTGCAATTGAAACAAAAAGTTTGCCCTGCAAAGCAGTTTACTGTAGTTCCAATGCAGTACAGGCTCTTTACAGTTTAGAATTGCCCTGCTGATTTTTATTTCTTATAACTATTAAGATCTGAGGTCCTGAACCCTTTCCTGAGAGATGGGGAACTCTGATAACAACCTTTTTTCCTCCTCCTTTCCTTCCCTTTTTGAGTCTTGCATGTCCTGTTTTGTTTTGAGGCCGTGCTTTGGAGAACACAGTGCTTCCTTCAAGTTGAATGTCAAGCAGTTTTGCAGTTTTCTCTGTATTAAAAACAAACTTCTATTTTTGTAAAAGCAAGAGAGCTGTTAAAGATTCAGCTTGTTAAGCGGTAACTGGCTTCCTGTGTAAGCTTTTTCCTGGGTTCTGTCTTCATGGGTGGGAAATGGTACATAAGGAAAGAGATGTGACATGAAAACACATCCTTCATTTATTTGGCTCCAAACTCGTTAAAAGCATTGTATTTATACTTGTGTTTAATCTTGTTGTTTATTAAACATAGCTCACATATACATTTGATCAGCTTGTATTGTTTTCCAGCTTTGTATTGTTCTATTTTTTTTAAAATGTCCTTCCTAAATCTCGGATATTGGCGGCATCAGGGTCTCACTGAATTTCTGTGGTTAAAACAGTGCAATCTCAGAATATGGGTGCAGTTACTTGTTTTCTAACTTACACATGGGATGTAAGCAATGCCAATATATGATGCTTCAATACCTTTCCTACTTCTTGCTCTGCTGTCGTGTATTAATGTAACTTTGTCCTGCCAACAATAAAGGAGCACCTGCTTCGTGGGGCTGCAGAACGAGGGCATGCTGTGCTGTCAAGGCAGTTCTGCCCAGAGAGACACTTTGGCATTATTTCTGATGTTTCCTGGAGGTTTTCTGATGTTAATGTTAACTGCTTATATACCTTACTAGAAATCTCACTTTACCTGTAACGGGGAAACTTGAGTCTTCCATGAATTATCATAACATTTGGAATTCAGCTTTCTGGTTGTCTGTAATGAGAAATAAAGGAGCAGGTATTCCCATTGCTCCTCTGAGTACAGGCTCAGAAACATGACCTCCGTGGTGAAGACACGAACAAGAGGGCTCCAAGCTGCTAACAGCAATCTGTTTCATAAGGAAAGGCATTTAGTTTTATAATGCTACTGTTTTGGTTTTAATTTTGGCATATTTTCTACTAGGCCAGTTCTCTGAAAACATTGTGATAATGTTTCATTAATTTTAATACTGTTAAATCTTACACCACCTATTTTATGTTGCTTAGGATTTTTTTTTTTTACTTTACAAAATGATGGTGTATCCTCTCCAGGGTTGATGTTGCTATAAATGCTATTTGGAATAAGGTCTTGGTGTTCTTTTGAATCAGGGGTTTGAAGCAGCCTCCCTTTGATGGGAGGTGAGCCCCAGTGACACTGTGTTGCCCTTTCCCCTTTTGGGGTAGAGCAGTGGCTTATCTTTTGCTTTCTTAGGAAAAGAGCTTCTTTCATCTTAGTGTTATTTGGAATAATTTTTATCATTGTTTAAAATGCTTGTTTTTTGAAGGCTCCTTCATTTACAGTGTTGACTCAGTCACAGTTTTGGTTCAAGTAAGAAACATGTTGTTTGATGCTACATGTTGAACAAATCAGGAAGACTTTATTCATTCTCTTAATTGATTCTCTCTTTTGAAATACTTTCATTTATACTGATGTTGAAGGGGACAATCTCGTTCCTTCTGTAACTGTAGAAGTAGTACAAAATTAGGCTGTCAGCCTAGTTACATTCTCAACATAATTGTATTAACAATTTTTCAGTGAGCTTACTTTTGAATTTGTTGGAACAGGAACGAGAGTTGGTGACCAGATAGGTTGAGGTTTTAGGCTTTAATTACCATATCTTAGCTTTACAAAGGTTACTCCCCATTATATTAGTTTCAGTCTATTTTTGAAGGAGCATTTCTGGAATTTAAATAGCTCAAGACTTACTAAAAAAAGTTTAGTTCAACTGAAATTAGCTGACTGGGAGCAGCATCTGAGAGCTGATGTAACCATT
Organism: Eurystomus gularis; assembly: GCA_013400335.1. Lineage (NCBI taxonomy): Eukaryota > Metazoa > Chordata > Aves > Coraciiformes > Coraciidae > Eurystomus > Eurystomus gularis. Next base: position 179,041 of record VZZY01020191.1, on the reverse strand, counting down.
CCCAGACAAGCCATAGAATCATTGAATGGGTTGGAAAGGACCTTTCAGGGTCATCTAGTCCAGCCCCTCTGCAGTGAGCCAGGACATCTTCAACTAGTGCAGGTTCCTCAGAGCGCCATCCAGCCTGACCTGGAATATTTCCAGGGGTGGGACATCTACCACCTCTGGGCAACCTGTTCCAGTGTTTCACCCCCCTCACTTTAAAAAAGTCTTCCATCTGGTCTAAATCGTACCCTCTTTTAGTTTAAAATCATTACCCCTTGTCCCATTGCAACATGCCCTCCTGAAAATATTTAATTGTCTTTGAGTGTCCAGGGAGTCCATTATTAATGAGATTCTAGAAGTTGGTTTCTGTAAAGTGTAATGTAACTGTGTTACTTCGTAAGAGGGTATTGGAAATATTTCCAAAGAAAGACAGAAGCTTAGGGTAACAGCTTAATTTATTTTAAAAATAAATAAATTAGTGACATCTTCCAAGAATGGTTTATGTTGTAGCTGGCTTGTAATGTTGCTTTATTTGTTCTGCATTTACACCCCTCCTGTCAAGTAGTCCCTTGCTCTGATAATCTTTGCACTGCAGCTGAACAGACTCCCAGAGAAACCCTGGAATACATTCTAAGATGTTTTCAGCCTTAGTATTGGTTTTAAATATACCTATACGAAAGACCAGCACTACTCCCAGGTTCACATCTAAATGAGCCATAATGTAATTAAAATTGATAAAAATGCCATGGAAATGTTTTCAGAGCAGTGAGTGCTAGAGAACACATACAAATGTTTTTGCAAAAGTAGCAGCAGTGTACAAAATGGAGAAAGATGAGAACCCATCCAAGTAGATTACAGCGCTCTGGGGAAAATCGCAGGATAATGGGGAAGGGGATGTTATGCTGTAATTAAGTAGAACATTCCCAAACACTGAAAATTTATGTCTTGACTGTACCTTTCATATAGCTGTCTAAGAAAATGTTAATCCTTATGTACATTCATTCTCCACATTTTTTGTAACAGCTAGTAATCTGTCAAATATTGAGATGTCAATATTTGGAAGGCCTGTCACAAGAACTTAGTCAATTGAGGAGGGAGCAGTTTTGTGAGAGTATGAGATCTGATGCTGAGGCCGGCTCTGCCAGCCACCAGAAATGCACTATCCCTAATGTGGGGCTATGATTGATTCTGTTTTCTGAGCTAGTCAAACTTGTGTGCTGTTATTTGGGGACCTCTGTTTATGGAAACCCAGAGAAAAATCAAGGACTTCAGGGGAATGTAAGCTCTTTTAAAACTTAGGCCCTTTGAAACACCACATTAAGTGTTTCAATGTCTGGCAGTCACTGAAGCAAAAGAAAGCTAGATGCCTCAATGTTTTGTGGTACTGGGCTTGAGGACTTGATATTCTGTGCATGTTATTGCCCCTCGGTTGTTCTCTGAGGTTCTCGTGCTTGCAGTCATTTTGCTTAGTGTCCAGTTCTGTAGCATTTTATAGTTAATTAAGTTTTTACCAGAGCTTGGGAAGTGATTGCTTCAAAATTTCAAAGAATTAACTGATTTATCAAGAAAGTACTTTGGCTTTTACATTTGGATTTTCAGGCTGTAACAAAACTGTGCTGTGCTTGACCTTTCTTTTTTGAAAAGCTTTTTAGTATTTTCTGGAACTCTTACTTCTGCTTTGTAATGAGCAATTAGTGAGTAACATGAATGAGGAGCTCTGCTCAGTAGTCAAAGCCCAAGCAAAAGAGGGTTTATTTAAAATTCTGTGCTTCATGAGCTGTTACTTAGCTGTTTGACCAGTTATGGCTTTTAGCTCTTTCTGTGTATCTTCGCTAGTTACTGTATTCACTGTACAGCCAGTCTTGCATTTTTGTCTGATATTTCCATTCTTCTAATTCAGTGGGATTTCCAGAAGCAGCAGTTCCTTCTGTTTGATGATGAGCTCCTGAGTGACTTGACTTCCATAGAGAACCATTTCTGTACCTTGTATAAATACCACAGCATAAGTCAAACTGTTTTTTTGAAAATCAATGCCTGAGTAACTTAAACACTGAAGTGCTTAAATAGCATTATTGTACTTTAACACTGTCCAGTTTTGAGTATTTAAGTAGATATGACTCTTGCATTTCATTCTATTTGAAGGATTGTTTTTTAGCTTAGGACTTAAGAATTTTTGGGTATGGCTGAAATCTTTGCAATATAATTGAGCCTCGTACATTGACTGTTATCTTAGAGCACAGTAAAATTCATAATAGTACTTTTGCCATGGAAAGTTACCTTTAAGAAAATATTTAATATAGTACCCTAATGGAAGTGGTGCAATTTGTTAATGTGCCAAAAGGCACAATTTCATAAGCATAATGGGGAGTACTTCCAATCATAGTATGAAAAAACCAGCCCTGAGTGCAGTACAATTCCAGTGGATTAAGGTAGCATAAGGTAAACTTTCTGAGAATTAGGGCTTGACTGGAAACTGCTGATGTCATGTTCATCAGTCATTAAGGGTGTAATGTGTTCATAAATTTCTCAAATGTAAGCATTCCAGGAATATATTCAGTTGCATAGATTTACACTTTAATGTAATTATGATAATACAGAATCACAGAATCGTTATGGTTGGAAAGGACCTCCAGGGTCATCAAGTCCAACCTTTCTCCTAGCATCAACATCAACTAGATGCATGCTGGGCACTTTGTAAGTGGCGTGCATTCTGCAATAGGTCTAAATACTTTGCAGCCTGAACTCTGTAAAATCATACATAGTCTGTACTTTATTTGCTTTGATCTTTTAACTTCAAGCGTGCCTTTTCCATATGCAATAATACCTGTCTGCTTACCTTGATATGGAGAAAGTTGCTGGCATCAAACTACAGAGATGCAGCAATGTATTCCAAAGTAGTTTTAAAATACAATAACTGTAGAGCAAGGTTAATATTTATAGTACACTATGTCAGCTTTTTAAGGGGTAATTTTTCCAGTTTTTTTATTATATAACTTGAAAGAAATTATTTGAAGTAAGAATGTCCTGTGTTACTTAAAGTACGATGTTACTTCCATTATGCAATTAATTTATGTAAATTACAAATCCTAAAAGGAAAGATGCTGAAATTAGTTTGATATTGACTATCAAAAACAGTCAAAAGAAGAAAAAGGTGTTTCTTGAGCATCTAAAAATGTTTTACAGTTCATTGATGGCTGATGTGATTATATTACGGTCTAAACAATGTGGTCTGTCATGTAATACAAAAATGTTTTCTATGTATATTCTGCACAGATATTTTTATAGTAGAACTCCGGACAGTCTGCCCCACATTCATCTTATAGATAGGACCTGATTACATGATTAGTGTTCCTGGAGCTGAAGAGTAAGATTTGGAACCTTTGACTGTATGAAGTCATTTCAGACTGTCTGAATGAAGACTTTGGATGGCTGCAGATCTGAACTCTAGGGCAAGTTAGATCAGTTTCTAGTGAATAAAAAAAATATCTTATTCTCATGCTCATTAGACTTTTGAATAGTCTAGTGTTAAAGGGCAATGATCAGACTGAGTTATACAGTATTAAAATCTTGTAATCTCAGTCATGACCAGAAGATCACTTGAAGGTTTTTGAATTCTTAGTGTTCAGTCAGGTCATAGTCCTCAATCTTCATAATCTTTTTAAAAGTAACCATGAGACTTAGAAGCTTAAATTCTTTTGGCATTAGAAACATAATGAGAATCATGAAGTTGTATAAATTGTTGACGTTGAGTAGGGCCGACATGCACAGAGACTAGAAAGCACATGTAAATGGAGCTTGGATTAGAATAAGGACTGAATGCAAAAAAGCTGCAATTATTGGCAAAAAGCGTTCAAAAATTGACTTCTTTTGCATATGTACCTTAAAGCTTGCTGAAAGGAATTGGCTGGGTTCACTGGACACGTGCTTTAAGTTATGTCCCATCCCTGCTGTCTTTCTTCCTCCCACTGCCTTTGATCACAAGTGTGACCTCACCAAAGGTCACCAAAGGAACCAAAGATGTAGGAAAGGTAGATGCAGAAAAAATGTGAAAGAGGTGGTTACTAAGACATGGTCATTCAAGTATTGAATTAAATGAGGCTTTTGATCAGTACTGCTAAAGCATTTCATGTGCTGGGTATTTCTAGGGGAAATTCTCCTACGTTCTTTTTTTTTTTTCTTAAATTATGTGTATAATATAAAGTCACTACCTTTGTCTTATTTTTGACGTGTTTAATGTTGAACACATGCTTTAAGAGCACTGCCTTGATTTACTAAAGAACCAATTTTGTTCGTTTCTAAGGAACGTATTCATGGGACTTAACACTGTAAAGAAATTGTCTGAAATATGTGGTGTTGGGGAGATAGCTGTGCCACTCTTTGGCTGCATTATGACAAAACAATCTTAATGTTAGAAAACGTCTAATGTTGAGACCTGCTTTTGCATTATTCTCTGTAACCTTGGGCTGATCACCTCTTCCCTTCGCTCTGTTTTCCATGTCTTTTTTTACAAAGATGTTTGCAGAGCTTTTCAATGATGAAGTACTGTATGATTGCTATGTATCATCGTTGTATAACGTATTTGCCATAATTAATATATGCCATCTGCTTGCTACTTGTCTCTTTTCTTTCTCCAAAATAAGGAATACATTGGATCTCCCCTTGCAGTCATGAATATATAAATCACATTGAATATTTATTTGTTCATGTGTAAATCACCTTGAGCATTGTGAAGTGATGAAATATTGCTGATTCTATAGTATTCATTAAATTCTACATGATCATGTAGACACCAAATTAAGAAAGTGTTTTGATTCCTCTCTCTGTTTACTTAATAGGTTTCATTGGAAAACTGTGTTGAGGTTGGGCGAATTGCCAACACCTACAATCTCACAGAAGTGGATAAATATGTTAATAATTTCATCCTGAAGAATTTTCCTGCGTTATTAAGTACTGGTGAATTTGTGAAACTCCCCTTTGAACGTCTTGCCTTTGTGCTTTCAAGTAATAGCCTTAAGCACTGCACTGAACTTGAACTCTTCAAGGCGGCTTGTCGCTGGCTACGGTATGAGGAGCCTCGGATGGAGTACGCTGCAAAGCTAATGAAGAACATCAGGTTTCCGCTGATGACTCCCCAGGATCTTATTAACTATGTTCAAACAGTGGACTTCATGAGAACTGACAATACCTGTGTAAACTTGCTCTTGGAAGCCAGCAATTACCAAATGATGCCATACATGCAGCCAGTTATGCAGTCGGAGAGAACTGCCATTCGGTCAGACAGTACTCACTTGGTGACGTTGGGGGGGGTGCTGAGGCAGCAGCTGGTTGTCAGCAAGGAGTTACGGATGTATGATGAGAAGGCCCACGAGTGGAAATCCTTAGCTCCCATGGATGCACCAAGGTACCAGCATGGCATCGCTGTGATTGGAAACTTTCTTTACGTAGTTGGGGGCCAGAGCAATTATGACACGAAAGGAAAGACAGCGGTTGACACAGTCTTCAGGTTTGATCCTCGCTACAACAAGTGGATGCAAGTCGCATCTTTAAACGAGAAGCGCACCTTCTTCCACCTAAGTGCCCTCAAAGGACATTTGTATGCAGTCGGTGGTCGAAATGCAGCGGGTGAGCTAGGTGAGTGCTTCTCCTGGAGCATGGCTTCTTATCTTGCTTTTTAGGCCTTGAAATACCATGCTGCCCTGTGAAAGGGTGGAGAGGAAACAAGCTGAAATTGTTGGTATGTATCTTCTTTCTGGAAGTACCGCAAATGCATACGGAAATTTGTCTAGATAGTATTAATAGTTAATTAAAGAGCTTCCACAAAAAAATTTCCGAATAATTATATCTTGTGTATTAATGGATAATATCCAATGTCTTTCACCTTTATCACAAATATGAAGTAAGCATGTGTTTCTACCTGCATAACGTGTGTGTGTATAAATAAGTGCAACTATACAGTTGCATATGTTTATATTATATATACATATATTAAAAATTACTTAAGCTGAGAAACCCAACCCACTCTTTTCACTCCTAAGCGATACAGCGATACCTGACTTTATAACTTAAACTGTTGAATGAAGGCTGCGTTTTAAAAGATGCAAGTTTTCTGGAATATTAATTCTGAAATGCTTGGGTTTTTTTTCTTTAAGGTAGGCTAATGACTCAGTGGTTTGTCTTACTCATACAGCAGTGAGATCCAGATGTCCTCACATTCTAGACTTTTTAATTACTGAAAATGTTATATTTTGCCTGTGATCTGTGATCTTGTGACTACACAGTTAATTTATTTACAAGAATGACTCTGTGCTGCTGCCTCCTTTTTTCCCCCCTTGCAAATGCTGATTCATTTTGAGAAAAAAAAAAAAAAATCAGGGAAATAAGATGTTTGGAAACTAAGAATAAAGACATTTTAACTTTTATCAGAAGTCTGTAGAGGATGACCCGCATTAATCCACTGCATTTCCCAAAGCCATAGTGGTTAGCATTTGCAGTCAAGTCTAGGAGCATCCTCCATTGCAAACTTGTCTGTGCTTTAAAATTAAAATGTTACAGTGATTATGCTTGGAATGTTAGCATAATACTTTATCTAAACCAGACATAGTATTTCATTTTGTTCCCTGCTTTCAGCCCAATACTTAACTATGTTTTGTCATCTTTGTGGCAATATCTCTTGGTGCTAAGATTTGCTTTTTAGAAATGCACTAGTATCTTTAAGTCCAGTGAGAAACACGTTTAACTGGAACAGTACAAAACCTAATTTGTGCTGCAGCATCTGTGATTTTTTCAATTAATACATATCAGTCATTCAAATATATACTGTTTCATGATCATAACGCAGACTTTCTTAGGAAACAGTACATTCCTCCCACTATACAAAACTGGGCTGGTTTTGCTAGAAGTTTAAAATCCATTCTAATTTTTGATGAAACGAGACATTTAAAAATGCCACCTGTTTCCGAACAACATGGGAAACTTTTGCAATAACTTCATTTCCCTAGACAGCCATTTTCTGATTGAGATCCAGAAGTTTTCAGAGTTTTTCTTACATGTCACTTTATCTACCTGAAAATACATTCTAAAAGCAAACTTAATACCCTACTAACGTTAGTACATTTGGTTGATCTTTATCTTGAGTATCAGAAAACCTGATCCTCATTGAGCTATTTTCTAATGGTATGAATAGCAGATAATCAGATTACTGTCCTTGTGTACTGTGCCATCTGAACAGAATAGGGTTATAAGAATGTCAGTGAAAATGTTGCAGGTCTAACAAAATCAATATGAAATAATGCTGTCACTAAGCCACTGCAACCTGCGTGTACAGCCAGCTTCAAGTGCAGTGTTTGTCTCTAATTTGATCAAGCAGCATTATTCTGCTAACCTCAGCTCTTCTGCAGCTTTAATTAAAAGCAAAATCTATCACTTGTCTAAAGTTCTTCTGTAAAGATATCATTAAAATGCTGCAATGATTTCCACACAGACCTGAAAATGTCATTGGATCGTTCTGCAGGAAGAGCTAAATATTGTACCTGTCTGATGATTTGATTTGGGGCTTCTGTTTCTTTTCTTGTTAATTGTGAGGCAAGTCACTTTTCATTTTCATGTTTCTTTCATAAACCTTGACAGTTGAAAGATGAAATCCAGCTTAAACTTCCCATTCTCTTCAGATGAGAAGAACTCAAGCTTTTCATAGAAGAGAAGGTCAAATGTGTGTTGCACAGGTATTAAAGAAGTTGCCCTTGGGTTCAAACTAATTTCAATCTGTTGTTAGAGAGGAAAAATTCCTAAAGCCTAAATTCAGCTTTCCAGAAGATCAGCTCTTAGAGAAAAGGACCAAATGATTTAAGTTACTGCAATGATTTTGTGTTACTTTTTCTCATGATATTCACTGGAATAAAAGCGAAATTTTTTTGAGGATCTTTATCAAGCCTTCCCAAAACAGTCTTCAGATGTTTAATCTTCTGAGAACTTTTAAAATTCCACTTTCTACTTCAGTAGTGTGTGCTTTAGCAGTAATAAACAGCTACTGTTTTAGCAGTGCATGCTAGTGAGAAAAGTTTGGTTCACTGGTAAGGACGAGTGAATTTGCATCTATGTGGTACATGCATCAGAATGCGGCAAATGTGTCTTTGAAATGTACTTAGGAAATTAAATTCAGATTTTTCAACCCTGTGACAACTTAGGGCTGTGCAGAAGCATGCACCACTCCTAGAAAGATTGTGCATAATTCTGTTTGGTTCTTTGTAAATGTCAAAGTAGGCACATGTCAAAGTAGGCACATGCCAAAGATATTCCCACAAGGTGGGTAGAACAGCACTCTAGCATGAGGAGGAGACCAGCCTGGAGGAGGCACATGTGCAAGAGGCAAGACTTTGGAAAAGGAGACAAAGGGAAAACCAGTTGTGGGTCACAGAGGTGCTCATGAGGCAGAGCCCGTTGGCAATTTCTACCTGTGCTGTTGTGCAGAGCACTAGATACTGTTTTCTCAGACAAGTAAATTTTTTTTGAGCTCTTTTTGTGAAAGACTGCGATTGTGGTGCCTGATGATGATGGCAGAAGCTGTGCCTTTAAGTATTAGGTAAGCCGGGCAGTTAGGTACTTTCCAGATACTTCAGACTCTGCTGTTGATAGACTTGAGCAGAGTTTGATATTTTTGTATATGGGCCTTTCCTAAGCACTTTAGGAGATGTCGGGTTGTGACTAAACCACACATGCATTGATATGTTCGTCATCACGCTGCAATGAAGACAGGAAGAGAAGACTTCTAGTCTCGGACAGTACATGTTTGGTATGGGGTCAGAAGAACAAGTGGGAAGACATTTATTTTCCAGGTGCCCTCTATGATACTTAACCTCCAGTTCTAACAACTTCTTTTTTGTGTAAAAGCTTCTCTTGTGAGTCTCTATATATGTGTATATATATATGTTGCTGGTTAAGAAGAAAAATACTCATCATTGCTGAGTTGAGCTGTTTGCCGTCTGTGAAATGAAACCGGAGTGAAATGGAGGACCTCTTGCATAGGAGCTTATTTTGAAGTGTCTTCTTGCTATGCTAGCGACAAAATTACTCAGGACTCTGTTTAATTTAGCCATGTCAGGTTTGAGTTCTACAGAATCAAGCTGTATTATAGAACTAATACAACAAAATGAAGATCCTGGATTTTGGGACATCACACACAGTTGCCAAGTGCTGCTGTAATAAACCACAAGACACGTCAGAAGCTACTAACAGAGAAATGGTAGATATCTGTATACTCCTAAAATAGCATCACAGATGGCACTATAAAATGAATGCAGACTGAGGATCCCTTGGGACTGCCAGAGCTTTGTGTCTTTTTGAGATTGCTTAATTCTGTTAAAATGAGGCCTATCTTCCCTGGGTTACGGTAATGAACAGATCAGAACTTCCACTGTTAAACATAACAACCAAACAGAACAGTAGGGTTTTTTTCAGTGGGGAAATAATTAGCTGTGTTTTAGAGCACCATAGGTTTGAGATTTGAGTTGGAATGATTTGTCTGAAATACTGTCAAACAGTACTTTAGTTCCACTGTTGCTGTTTGAGAGAATTTTTAAGCCACTTTAGAAAATGAAGGATTTTGATCTCAGTGGCATCCATTCTCAGATAACTAATGTCTTTACAACGTGATGGCACTAATGTGTACCAATTTCTGCATGTTTTATCTTCTCTTGCGAAGATGATCTTTTGGCTACGGCTTCTCTCTTAAATGCAACCCATAGTGCAGAGTAAGATAAAACAGTTGTCCAGCTTTGAATGTCTTGTTAATCTGGTTGCTGCTGGCTTTGTGATTGCTTTGCACATACTCTGCTCTTCCTGTCCATATAGTGTGTTAGAAATTTAAGTTCTTCACCTTGGCACAGAGTGAAGTGCTATGGGAAAGAAGATGCCCTTGTTTTTGTGAAAGCACGTAGAATAACAATTTTGATGCAGCACAGCAGCAAAGAGCAGGTCAGAAGGGTCTGCTGCGAGGGTAGAACTGGGACAGCTATAATTACTAGCATGTCAAATCTGGTTTTCTCTGGTCTTGAAATTTCTGCACATCTTTGTTTTCTTTTCATTGCTAAATAGAGCAGAGTAGAAAGGAGCTTTCTATTTTAGAAAAGAATATTGGAATGGATTAATAGATGTAGGCAAGAAAGCATGGGCTTATTTGGGGATAAGTACTGCATGTGGTGTCAAGATAGCAGCACGCAGAAATACAACACAGAGATTTAATTTTAGGTGTAATTTGTGGGATCAGTTCTTTGTGCCTATACCTTTATTTGGGCAAGAGCTTGTCTCCAGCATTCACTGACTTCATGCCTGTGTAATTCCTTGGTGGATATACAAAGTGCACAGGATATCAAATGGGAAAAATACCAAGATTTTGAGATGAGATTTTTGAGTTTATTAAAAAATAAAAAAACCCCTTAATTTTCATTGTAGAAGAATGCTTGAATGCATTTTCATACTTTTTCTTATGCACACTACCTGTGCATGTGTGTAATGTCAAAAGCAGCTCGAGGCTCATTTCAAATGCCTGAGGTAGGAAATGTGCTGACAGGAAGGCTAGGTTGTAGGAGAAGTGGTTAGTGAAGGACTGATACCGTAGACTAAACTTGGGAACTTGCCTATATAGGACAGATGTTTTAAGACACAACTTTGGCATGTCAACAGTGCTGTTGTTGACACTTGACTTCAGTTACTTTGCATCAGTTTTGAATATTTTTTCCATCTTCCAAAGCTGTGAGATGGCTGGCACAACGGCGAGTCCATGTGCAAGGCACTCTTACAACAACAGAAGCATTTTAGGCTTTCACAACTATTTTGAAACTGTTTCAAGAATATGAAATTAATAATTTCAATGTATGTAGTTTGTTTTGAAAGAAACAGGAATTTGGTGTGCTTTGCCTTGTATCATGAGCTTGCTGTTCTGGACCAGTACTTTTCTGTATTTCTTAAATTTAAATCTCAACTCCTGGGTGGGGGAAAAGCTGAAGAAAATCCAGTGTGCTGTTACAATTTAGCAATTCTGACGTGCACTGTAGATTTTTAAAATTATTATTATTTATTTTTTACTTTTAACCTTAGATAATGCTTAACTGGCTGTCAAACAGTATTCCTGACACTGAAACTGGAAGCTTCTACTTTGAGTGTGTCTACTTGAGATACTAATTGCATGGAATTACAAAATGCCATCCTGTTTTGCAGCAAAAAGATAATTCAGAAGGTCACTGTAATGTGCTCCTTGTGTATTTTCTTGTCTAGGGATTTTTTTGGTGGTCGCCTGAGACAATAGCTCTATCTTACTCTTCAAAAATCCTCCAAAGGATTTTTTTTCTTTTTGAAAGACAGATTTGGAGCTAGGGTGAGGTACCTGATAGTCGCTGCGTGAGTGTTACTGATTGATGTACTTTTACTGGCCAGTACTGCTAATTATGCAGGCCTACTAGCACTAGCTAGTTCCTGTCTTTAAAATGGCAAGTTTCTCTTTGGTGGTTTTTTTTTTTGTCTCTTTCAGCTGATGTGTAATCCTGCGCTGTAAGTCACTATCCCTGATTTCATAGAGCTGGCTCAGATTTTCTACCCTTGATTGAAAAAAAACCTTGTTCTAAAGCAAGTAAAATGCCAGTTTCAAAGAGAGATTCAGTTCTACGTGCCTAGTTCATAAACATCTCTCTTCAGAGATGTGTAACAAGCGTTAGAATCTGATTCTGAATTTTAAGTATTTTAAAATGAGATTTAATTTGTCTTTAAGATAACACAATCATTGATAATTACTTTGTGCATCATAAGGTTGCTGTTCAGAACAGCATTGTTCTGAATCTCTTGCCACCCTGGTCATATTGCAGTATTCAAGCTGCCAGTCTCTACAGCTTGCTGAGATCCATTATTAAATCTGTTTTCTATTTCTATTCTCTGTGCTTATTGCATAGCCCTCTCCCTGCAACCCCACATCTCTTCCATACCGCTTCAAAGAGAGGATTCCTTCTCAGAAATGTTTTCTGCAAGGACGCTTGGGCTCTGGGTTTCTTTTAAATTAGTACTAACCTCTGTGATTTCAGATTTGTGAGAAAACTGAACAAATGGAGCTGTGTATTGACACAGGCATTGCTTTGCACTGTTTGAGATTCAATGATGTTTCATGTTGTATTTTTAAAACTATTTGAAGTAGTGACTTGCATATGCTGTGCTGTGTGTTGCTGTGCAAGTACTTAATAAAACATTGCAAAAAAACACAGAAAATGAGTGAACAGTTGCTACTCCCTTTTGAGAGCATAGGACCGTTTCAATATTAAATACCAAGAAGAAAACCTAGTCTTGATTTTCTGCGTGGGTGGGACGTTGCTGAAGACATAGGTCTGTTCTGGTTGCCAAATTTATTGATCCTCTTTGAGATGAGTTTTAAGTTTATTCCCTATCTCTCTACAGCAAACACTTGAAGGGAGTTTTCACAAGAGGAAAGGATAGAAAAGCTGAATTCACCCAGCTTTGTTGTTGTTTTCTCTGATGTTCCACAGCTGTATTTCCAGCAGGGTTCATGGACTGGGGAAGGTTGTATGTCAAGCAGGAATGGGAGGCAAGAATGCAAGAGGGTTTTTTCCTTCCTTTTTTGTTCCTCTGGGATGAAGCTTGAGGTTTTTCTGTATTGTTTGTCAACATAATGCTCAGTAATTCCCTTGACACTTTCTCAGCTGAACACTGTTTCTCACTGATACTTCCTCTGTTTATGCATGTATTACTGCCACTGCAACTGTACTCAAAGCCAAGCTGCCATGCTAGCTTCAACATTTTTATATTCTTATTTGTTTTAAACAGCCACTGTGGAATGTTACAATCCCAGAATGAATGAATGGAGCTATGTTGCAAAAATGAATGAACCCCACTATGGTCATGCTGGAACCGTGTATGGGGGATTAATGTATATTTCAGGTAAATAATTCCTATGGTCACATCCTCTGAAACAATTACGTATCTAACTTCTCCTATTTCAGTGGGAAACAATAAAAATTAGTCTCTGGTTTCAGTAGATTTGCTGTGGTATAAGCAGTGATGCAATTTCATGTGAAGGAAGTCAAATAGCATATATGCTGTGGAGTCTGGGAAAATTATTTTCAAAAATATTGTGCGTTTACATAGTAAATGACAGCTCTGAATTCGAAAGCAGTTGTTCACTTCAACAGTCAGAATAGATTTTTCTGTGGCAACATTATATGTATACATTTATATTGCAATAACCATTAAACACATCCTCTTCGATACATTTTGGAAAGCATTTGGAATTTTAATACTTTAAAGAATATATGCCTTCATTGAGCTAATGGAAAGGGACAAGTTTTCACATTAATCACAGTATGCAAATGATGTCTGTACTTTCCTTGATCTTTCAGTTGTAATGTGCTCAGTCCTATATGCCACCGAGACTATAGTTTCATTCCATTTTTCCCCAAACAGGGGGCAATAGGTTTTTTGAAAATCTGCTATCTGCTCAATTTTTAAAGTAGATACAGTCTGTCTGTCAGTGATCTCTACAGAGGTCACAGACCTTTGTATGTTCTACTGCAATTTTAAGGGATATCCTCTAAGAACTAAGCTGAAATTCAGGGTAGGAGGTGGAACACAGTTGCTTAGCTGTGAAGAACCAGTGAGGATATGTACTGGAGCAGGTTGATCCTCAGGGTATTTTGAATCAGGGTGCCTTGTGCCAGTAGACTAGGAGGGATTTGTTTCAAAATTTACCATAAGATGCAGCTTCTTGTTTTTCCATGAGCAGGCCCCTTAACCTATCTTTTAATCATTGTGGTGCTATTTGTAATTTTTTTTTACTGCACATGTACATGCTGACTGCAGTGTTTTTTAATGTTGTTCTTGTTGTTTTCGTTGTTGTTTATTTTTCTTTTCCTCCTGTCCTCTTAGATGTCCCCCTGAATATAGACACCTTTGGGGTTTAAAATGTAAAGATTGGTTCCTTTGTAATTAAAGCCTCTTCCCTGTGACAGGCTCCCAGGTGCTGCCACTACTATGGCTGTCATTAAGTGTCTTGACAGTCCTCCTATTTTTTCTATATTAAATTCTTACTGTCTAAATGAAGAATTAAGTACTTTCTTGCATAGCTTCTATAGACACCGTGCCATTTCTGTCTGCTAATAATCCAAGTGTGATAATTCAGTGTTGAATGGTTAGCCCAGCAGGAGGCTATTCAGTAGCTGTGTGTTCTCTGCATATTTTTTAGCACCTTGAAAATAGTTGCATTATTGTCTTAAACCACAGCTAATAAGCCCACAGTGTCTGAAATTAGTGTGGCTGCTTTCTGACCTGCCTAGTGACCTTGTGGAAAGGTGAGATGTTTCATCCACTGATGGGAAATCATCCTGTGATTTCCCCTGAAGCGTCTCCAACTGCTTTTGCAGAGAACCGTGGAGAAGGTAAATACAGAGAGAACCATAGACATCTACTAACAGAAGAATATTTGAAATCTGTGTGTTCTTTCTCTTCAGTTCAACTTGATGAAAAAGTTTGTTGAAGAAAATTCTGTTATGTGATAGGACCACTTAAACCACAATAGCATAGTATCAAAATTTGAGCAGATACCTGTTTTCTTGATGCTGAACTAACTGTTCAGCTAACTGAACAAATATAAGCAAAGAAATAATTTTGCCAAAATGAACTGTAGGTATAATTTCTTAGTTTTTTTTAATCTGCCAATACCCTCTTATGTAATGAAGTACTGTATGAGACGTGGCTGCTTTCCATATTCAGATTTAAAGGAACAAGGCACATGAAAAATGTCACTTGAAACAGAGTACCTACGTGACGGTAATCTAAGCTAAAGTGAAGAATTTCTTAGGAAGGCAGAATTGATTCACTAAAATGTTTTGGTTTTGTTTTTTTCTATTTAATGCTTTTTAGGATGAGCACTACTCTAACATGTGTTTTATTTCTCTAGGGGGAATTACCCATGATACTTTCCAAAAGGAACTTATGTGTTTTGACCCTGACACAGACAAATGGACTCAGAAAGCTCCGATGACAACGGTCAGAGGTCTGCATTGCATGTGTACTGTAGGAGACAAGCTATATGTTATTGGTGGAAATCACTTTAGAGGAACAAGTGATTATGATGATGTTCTAAGCTGTGAATATTACTCACCAACTCTAGACCAGTGGACTCCAATTGCTGCCATGTTACGTGGGCAAAGTGATGTTGGGGTTGCTGTCTTTGAAAATAAAATCTATGTTGTTGGAGGATATTCTTGGAATAATCGGTGTATGGTGGAAATAGTTCAGAAATACGATCCAGAAAAAGATGAGTGGCATAAAGTATTTGACCTTCCAGAATCACTTGGTGGCATTCGGGCCTGCACTCTTACTGTTTTCCCACCAGAGGACAATACAGGGTCACCGTCTAGAGAATCTCCTCTTTCAGCACCTTAGAAACATCCCGTGACTTATGATGTTGTAATAACACCTTTGCACTGCATCATGGAGTCTATTATTTTTCTTCAGTAGTTTGTTAGGCTTAGCCTACAGCATTTCGTACAATTACTGGAAAAAACAGACTTTGACATTATTTGTGCTGTTTGTTTGGCCTAGAATGTTTGTCAAGTGGTTAACAAAAATGTCTCACCCGAGCCAAATGTCTAACAAATGAGAAGATATTGTCTATAAAATGTATGAACTAGGTACGTTATTAATGTTGTGTATTGGGTGTGAGGTACCTTATAGCTTACATTTGGAAGCCCAATGAGTCAGATTTGAAGACTTTGTATCAAACATGTTCTTTCACTTAATTTCACAGTTGAAATAGTTTTTCCTTTCATTTTGACTGCTGATTACAAGGGGAGGTAGACCACATCAATGTGAACTATGACAGAAGGTTGCCAAGGGACCTGAGCTACCTCCCTCTTTTCACAGAGTATTTTTGACATATCTGTTTACCCACGTGACTTTGTGGGTGCTCTCAGAGCATATGAAGTTTCTTAGGCAGAGGGGAGAAATAAAATAATTTAAAAATATTAGCACTATACAGGAAGCAGACCTTGTAGAGGCCAGGAGTTTTTTATAACGTATATCAAGTGTCAGTTGAGTGATGCTTCAAACAAAAGATTTAAAACGTTTGGGTTTTTTTTTAATTTGGGTATTTTCAGGAATTGGCTCCTGCTTGCATGGGAGCACACACTATTAACATATGGGAATTCAGTGCAGTTGTATATTCTGTTCTATGCCTGTACTGAATATAGGTAGATAAGGGCTAGAAACATTAACTTCAGCCACTCAATTTGACCAAGTCATTCCATCAGATCAAATTTAATCTACCTTTTCTCCTTTGCTGTTGAGATAACTTGCATAATGCATCCTCTGTATAGTCTCAGTTAATAAGGTTATTTAGCACAAAGTGCAGCTTCAGCGAGGGAGCTGCTTTTGCTCAGTGAACTTGACTACCACGTTTTACCTTCTTTTGTTCAATAAAACTTTTAACTGCAGTTATTCAGTCTAAGCTACCTCATTAATGTATTTGGTTTTCTTCCTCTGCCTCACTGTCTCCAGGATACGGATTACTTGTATCTTTGTGGGTAGATTAATTTGCTAGGAAACCAATGCAGAAGCGAACATGAATGGGTATTTTTGACCTACTTTTAAGAAACCATTTTGGCCCGATGTGTTCATTTTATTGTTAAGGACTGACAAAAGGACAAATTGTCTTAATTATTTTTCCTTGGAGAACTACTGCTTATGTGTGCAGCCATGCAAATTTACAGAAATCTTTATCTGCTCCAGAATACAACGCGCTACTGAGAAATTGCAGCTCTGAGTGCTTATAGAAGGAGAATACCATTGTGCTTGTTCTGAACTTCCCATCATATGTAACAAGTGGTTTTGCTGATGAACACAGAGGGGCATCGTCTGGGGAAAAGTGCTTAAATCAGTTAGTTTGTTTTGCTGTGCTGCCTATTGTGAATAACTGTGTAAAGCTTAATAGACTTTTGGGAGTATGCTGTTTGTATTTTGTCCCTGCTCGAGGCATCAAGCAGCAGTATTACTATGGTGTCAGTTTTGGAAGTACTGATACTTATTCTTTGTTCCGTTTACTAGTAATGATCACTACCACAATGTATGTGTAAGTTTTAGGTTTTATAATTGTTTTGATTAAAATCAAAAGCAAATCTTCCTCTTTAAAAGAATAATCTTTATCCTGAGTAACTATGGAAGATTGTTACAGGTGTTAATAATGGCACCAGTGGATGCTCTTGGAAAGTAGCAAGTCAAGATGAATTGACTCATCACCTTGAGAATAATCTTCTAATGCTGTGCAAAGCACCAGATAGGAAAATGTTGCTCTGTCATTTAACTATGTCAGTCACTTAAGTGTCATGTACTACTAATTTTTTTTTCCAGCTCAGAGACCAGATTTTAGAACCTGCTTGAGTTTAAATCCCCTGAAATCCATACTCCGTTTCCATTTTATTCATTAAAGTAAAAAGTAGTTGACATAGTTGCAGCTCCTTTTGGGCAAAGTAAATATATCCTGTCTGTATGCTGTGGGTGAGGAGATGCACTGTTTAGAAGTGCATATCTTGACTGGTATTTTTCATTCAGAAGAGGCTTAGGGTGGGTTCTAACCATTATGAGATTGTTAGTAGTCAGAATGTCAAAACTTTTTGAGTATGAACCTTGAGAAAAGTCCAGGAGCTGGTATATGGCCACAATGTAGAGATTTTTTTTTATTATTTTTTTTTTAGTGAGTCATCTGTTATACTTGAAGTGGAAGAATTCTTTTTGAACCATTTTGTCATTAGTGTTGGACATAGTGCAAGTAGATTAAATAGTAGATTAAATGTAGTGCTTCAACAAAATTAATCTTTTGAATTTTTTTCTTATATCTCCCTCTGGATTAAATTGTTCATAATGACATTAGTTAACATCTACTCACCAGGACTGAAAAGCAAACATCAAAGATTTGCCAAAAGCTGCAAACTATTTTCTTCTGTAATCCAGTATAAAATGACTTGATGGTCATTACATCTTTCTTAACCATAGCATAACAAACCCTTTCCATCTCTGAATCCAGAGCTGTAGGTGTACATATAGATACAGCAGATATTAAATTTCCATTTTCAATAAGGCTGCTTTTATGAAGTGTAAGCCCATCATAGTATCTAGAGCCACCAGTGTCCATATGATAAGCAGCTGCCTCTTTTTTTACAAATCTTTAATGCTTTCGTTTTTGCAGTTATAGTACCTAAATTAGAAAAGCATCCGGATAAAAAACAAGTAGTTGATATTTGAATGTGAATAAGACTAGTGTGCTAGCAGGGAGAGCTGCTGGAGCAGTCTACCCTCTCCTGATGATGGCAGACCCACACTGCAATCTCATAATTCTTCTGGTATTTGCTTTTTTTGATGCCAAATTAGCAGCAAATGCCAAAAATGCTCACTTCTGTATACAACTCATCAAAAGAACTGGCTGATATCCCTGCAAAGAAACACAGCACTCTAAATTACTTGACATCTGGGATGATATTTTCCTTATGCTGTATTTTGAAACAGGACAAGAATGATGGGCAAGAAAACCTGGGAAAACACTGGTTATTAGAAGTTTCTTTTCCCTGTTCACTTCACAGAGCAGATGTCCACAGAGCAGACGTCACATCTGCAGATGTCCAGTTTTCCATGGTTGCCCTTCCCTTAGAAAGTTGTGTGAGAGTCTGGCCCAGGGAAAGAATTCATGGCAGGACCCAGCCTAGCCCGGGGCATTTGCAGTCTTGGAATTCTTGTGGTTATGGAGTTGTCATGAAGGAGTGGGAATGGGAGCAGCATAAGACAGCTGTCTGACAGCCTGACGTGTGGCTCTGGAGTTCCTTGTGCTGAAGAATCACTGTGAATGTTAACCTGTTCCCAGGACAAATATGAGTTGTTTTCTCATACCAATGAGAATATTTTTAAATTGCCCATTCTGTTTCTGAGGGAGGAAATCTTCAACAAATAGCATTTTAACAAGTCAGAAGCTTAAGCCAATAGTCTGATTCTTCAGCAGAATAATGGAAATCTTGGATTAGGGCAGTTTGCATACAAATAAAATTCTCCCCAAAGGCTCACAGTCTTCATCTGGTGGGCTGGCTGGACATCAAAAAATAATTTGATGCCACAGCAATAAGCACAGTGCAAACATCTGGAGAAGTTTATAGGCAAAGATTTGGGAATTATCTGATCTGGAAAGTTTAGAGCACGTTTTTAGCAAAGTTTACTATACCTACTACAATTGTTGTTCTTTTGTAATTTACCCTCCAGCTGGCACTTACCTCATCTTTGTGTTGGTGTCTGACTCTGCTTGTTGCTAGTTTTTTAATTCTTCCTTTTTGTAGCTGATATCTTTGTTACTTCCTCTGCTCCTTATCAGAATCAATAAAGCTGAAGCTTTTCTAGTGACATGGTCCTCGCGTCAAGGGAGAAAAGAGCCTGCTGCTAGTATGTAACATACTTTTGATAAATGTAATCATGATTCAGCTTTTTGCATACTTGGAAGTATATGAATAGTTTTAACTTAGTAAAAGGTATGTATGTGTCCCATTTCCTCCCGGCTTGCAAGTTACATAGTGTTTTAGGTTGTGCGTAGTGATAGATCCCAGAGATCTAGAGAGTGAGTCAAGCTCTCTTATGTAGCACTTTATGCACTGTGAAAGTGTTCTTTACTTGCACGGCATTGGTAACTTAGCAAGTATCTTTTTCTTTTGTGTTTTGGTGAAAATGTGAATGATAATTCTTTGTGTACAGAGGTGGTCATAAAAAAAGTCTTAAAATGGAGTTATATATGCTTTGCGTAATGATAAAGTGTTTGGTCCCTGGAGTGTTGCAGGACTCATTCAGCTGTGAAAAGGTGGTTGTGGTTTTGAGGACAAGCTAGGGAATTAAGATGGCTTTACTGACTGGCATCAGTTCACATGTATTGTTGCCAGTCTTTTGCACATCATTAGGTGAACTTCTTTCTTCAGCCCTAGGCTCTATCTTTTGACATCCAGCCCTGTTGGACCTGCTGATTACCCGTTCTGGGGAAAATGTGATGGGATTTGTTCCACAATGTATCTTACTCAGTAAAACAACGTGGCTAGTCAGGAATTCCAGACGGTGATGCACAGGAGTCCTTCAGAGTTATTTAACAGTTGACATTCCAAAAGGGATTATCTGGAATGAGGATTACCTCCTCCTCTGTGTAATATTTTGGCTCTTGAATGCTGGGGTTTTTTCCCCCCATCTTTGGGAGTGTTTTATTACTGCTGTTTGGGTTTTTCACTTATTCATGAAATGAGTAATGCCTCTCTGAATCTGTAGTGTGAAAGGTTCAGTTGGTTTGTTCTGAGCTATGTGCTAGCAGAGTATTCACATATTCATTAAAAAGTTTTCTATTCAGGGCTCTGTTTCCTAAGCGTTTAGAAGAATTAAGTTTGCAAAGCGAAAAGATCTTGGATGAAAATGTGTTTGGGACTGGAAATACACAAAGCTAGTGAAGTTGCAGAGTAAAATTATAATTCTAGGCAGAAAAAAAAGCATTCTCTTAGAGTTTGTTGGCACAGTTCTGAAGTTTGTTTGGACATTGAGCTCCCACAGACTGTCTGGAGCAATTTTTTAATTTTGTTTTTATTTTTTTAAGATTGCTTATAATTGGCTTAGATGAACCAGAGCTCAGTTGTTCACACCTGTTCATACCTCTTGGCTAGCCTGTTGCTGTGTTCTCCCTTAGCCAACACAGAATGCTGCAGCCTGGGGTCTCTTTTCTCTGGGCAAGTCTAAAAGCGCCTTTCCTGTTTTCCGTGCTGCCTGTTGATTGAGTTCCAAAATAAATCCGAGCTTTGATTCTTGCATCTAAAGCACATTGTGACTCAGGCCTGCTAAAGGTTGTGTGGAGCTGTGGAGTGAAGACCATGGCTTTGACATCTAATTATCCACCAGTTCCTTGCTGCTCTGCAAGATGTTCCCAAACACAGCTAAAATCTGTGTGCAGAAGGTAAATCTCAGGCTGACTTAAAATTTTAGTTACCCTGGAATCTCAAGACCACCAGAGTCTCCTTGTCCTCTTTTCAAGGAAGGTTGTGTACCAGAGCCGCTGAGCCCTCTGGAAGGGGGTAAATACAGCAGCTGTTTGGTTTGCAATACTTCTTTCTTTGGCCACTGATTATGCCCTTTCTTTTCTTCTGCGCCCATATGGAAATTGCAGGAGGGAGGGTCAGGGTTTGGTCACACTTTCCAGATCTCAGCAGAAAGCGAGCAAGTTTACTCTTGTCTGTCTGCACAGCACTATGGGGAAAAAGAGCTGTAGGAACGCTTCAGATTTCAAACGTTAACTCAAGGAACAATATCAATGAAGGGAAAATTTAAATCTAGGCCATTTTAACGTGTCCCCCACATCCAGGATTTTTCCAAAATACTTGGCCTCTATTGAATTAACAACTTTGCCTTTACCTCCCTTGTTTAACATCACTGTAAAAAAATTGCTTGGTTTCTTTTCCATTTGTTTTTCATTGCTTGTAACCTTTTCTTAAAGTGTGGAAAAAGTTTTCCTTACATGTTTTATGCACTGAAATAAACACACCACTGATCACCTGAGTCCCCTCCCCATGTTTCTTATCCAGTGCCTGCCAGTGTATCTTTCCACATTTTTACTCAAACCTTTGACATCTGTCAATAAATACCATTACAAAGTCGTATAACTCCAGCTAATGGGCACAGGCTCCTGTGCTGCATCATTAGATATGGTAAAGAGGCGTCATCCCTTTTCTTAACAGTAGAATACATCTGAAGAAATCATTTGCTTTGGAGAACTTACCTGCCCTGGATCAGGTATTTAAATGTGGATTATTTTGGCCTGTGCTTGTTAACTTCAATTTTGAATATTTTACTTTCAGATATATTTTTGCAACTAGTGCATATGTGGCTTTTTTTTATAGAGAGCGTGTATTCCTTGCCAATAGGTGAGTAGAGCCCTGGCTTGTGAGGTTTAGTCAGCCCTGCAAGGCTCTCTTTCTGCCCACAAGGGCTTGTTGGGAGCAATGTTCTCCCAGCTGCAAAGGAACACCACCGTGTAACTAAAGAACCTGCACCAGGGACAGGAGAACTGAACTTGGGTGGAAAATCAAAGCAACTTCTTAATTGCAGTTAAGAAAGAAAAGGCAATGTCTCAATTTGAAAGCCTCTGTTTCTAGAAAGGGGAAGGAGAGTTGCTGTCCCATAGGCATGTTTTGATAATGAACAGATTGTTGTAAAGACAATTAAGGAAATCCTGCAGACTGTCCCCAAAACAGAAACAGATTGTTTCTGTTGAGAGGCAACACGATTAACATTAGACTGTGCGTATATATGGGATGTCTCAAGTGCTCATCTATAACAAATATCTCACTTTTCTGCTGAAATCACATGAGTGATATTCTGGTTCCCATGAGTCACAGTATGTTCTTTACAGTCAATTCTGAATAATGTTCTAAAACTATATAGAATATTAAGGGATATACTGCTGGGATTTAAAAACCTGTTTAAAAACCATGTTCTATATCTAGCTATTATAGCATTATTGCACTTACTTGAACCTGGAAAAGACAACATGAAATGTCAGGTTTTGGTTCATTCATTTTTTTTGGCATTGCTGCTGCTTTTTGCTACAGAGACTTAATGAGGGGATGGTTCTTCCTGTGGGAAGAAGAAACAAAGAACACGAAACATCAGATGCCAGCCAGATTATAGTGTATGCTGTCAGTACCTCTGCAATTTGGGACAATCTTATGATTTACAATCCTGTCAAATTTATCTTAATAGCCCAGGAGGTTTCCATTTGGCCTGCAGTGACACATGCTGGGAAAGGAAAAAATCAAGCATCTTTGCATTATTCCCAGAGCTGTAACTTTTGTCATATGCCGTGGAATAACAGCGCACACTTGTCTGCACTGAGGGCCCAAACCTCAAATCCCATTTCCGTGCACCTGCCTGGGGGCCGACTCCATTCCCTGCAGTGGGAGCAGTTGCCTCTGTCCCAGCTGGAGCTCCAGCCTGGCGCTGGAAAGGTGGAGGTCAGTGAGGGGGCAGGGTCCTGGCTGTGCCTGTCTGAGCAGGGACAAGCAGGGCTCATACCATGGCTCCTGTGCAGACAGCGGAGCCCTGAAAATCTCTTCATCCAACAGCATAGCAGGATTTTTTTTTAAATCCTTTATTGTTCATAGGACTAATTTGAATCTTAGTTCTCCAAAGCGTAGAGCAAACTTGAGCTGCAGTCACTGTGGGTACAGGTCCCTGGAAGAGCATGTCTGAATGAGATCACTCAGTTTTAGCACTTGTCAGCCACTGATTTTGGAGAAGATCAGATTTCCCTCCCCCTGTTTTCTGTTAAGTCCTTAAATATTTCTCACACATTTTATGTGTCTGATTCCAGGCAAGTTGGGGCATGCAGAAGCTAAGTAGTTAGGAATGTGACTGAGACCTCCTCCTGTCACCAAGCATGTATCCTGTACTTAGGGATGCTGATGAGAAAAAGCTGCAGCCCTGTTTGCTCTCCTCCTCTTGACTTCCTCCCCAAAGAAAACCCATCTTATTTGTAAGCATACATTTTCATTAGACCAGGCATCAGATCTGGGAGTTGTGAAAAGATATCTCACATTCTTCATCTCACTCCTTGTTTTTACTGCCTCTTCCAAATTGAGATGAATTTTTTTAGTCTTCTATTAACGCCATGTGCCATGGGAAACCGTGCTGTTCAATAAACGTCTGCATCTTGCAGCTTAGGGGTACTCCGAAAAGTGCACTTCTTCATTTTCCACTTCTATATTTATACACTTATAAATGTGGGCTTTCTGGAATTTAGATAACTTGATAGAGATGACGTATGCCATATGGTTGCTGGGACAACTTCCAGCTTCATTAATAGTCCACTGGCTGAAGAGAAATAGCAGTTACTATTTTGAGCAGTAGAAAATCAGCCTATCAAATAGTCTATCAATTAGCAAACAAATTAAAAATTACAGGAGTTTCTTTTTTCCAGAAGCCCCAGCTCTGAGTCTTCTCCTTCCTGTCCCCCACACAGAGCTGATGTTGCAGTATCAAGCCATTAAACCCCGTGTCCATCTTACTACTCCGCCATTGGAAATGGGTTAGAATTAAGAGGAGGAATACTCCGTGTGTAAGATGCAAATATGAAAGCAAGAGAAACCTCCATATTACTAAATCTTACTGGCACAATGTTCACTGAGAGCAGAGGTGGGACTTGCTCAAAGAAGCCCTGAATGTTGTAATACCACTGCCCTGAGAGCAAGAGCATCTTGAACCTCCAGCAATACGTGACCTCCCAACACTGCTGCTCTTCAGCTTCCCAGTAACAACTGCTGCTGTTTGTTCAAGTTCTGCAAGCAAGTTCTGGATGGAGATCTGAGGAGAGCAAATCCCCTCAGAGTCTTGGAGGGGCACCCTTGGCTGTCCATGAGCTGAGTTCAGGGACTGGGTCTTGGTATGAGGGTGTGAAACATCTTTATTTTCCGAATTACTCTGTTTGCTAAAGGATGACCTTTCTCTTTTCTGTTTCTTTTCTAAGCCATGTGGAAAGTCAGTATTCCCTTATGCATTTAGACATGGTGGGAGGGCTCTTACGACTGGGGCATGGGAATATATGGATACAAGCTCTTTAGGAAAGGCAGAGGAGAGGAGGGGGTGTTGGCATCTATGTCAGTGATCAGCTGGCATTCATAGAACTTGGCCTGGGGATTAATGAAGAGCTGAGCAAGAGCTTACTGGTCAGTGTTAAAAGAAAGGCAGGGGCAGGTGATATCATAGTGGGGGTCTGCTACAGGCCACCTGACCAGGAAGACCAAGCACATGAGGCCCTCTATAGACAGATAGGAACAGCTTCATGTTCACAAGCCCTGGTCCTCATGGGGGATTTCAAGCACCCTGATATCTGTTGGAAGGACAGCATAACAGGGCACCGGCAATCCAGGAGGTTCCTGGGATGCATTGATTGATAATATCCTTCTCCAAGGGGTAGAGGAGCCAATGAGAAAAGTTGCTATGCTGGACTTCGTTCTCACCAACAACAAGGGGCTGGTGGGTAACATGAAGCTCAAGGGCAGCCTTGGCTGCAGCGACCACAACATGGTAGAATTCAAGATGCTTAGGGCAACAAGGAGGGTGTGTAGCAAGCTCGCTACCCTGGACTTCAGGGGAGAAGACTTTGTGGAATATGATGGGACAAATCCCTGGAGGGGAGAGTGGCCCAAAAAAGCTGGTCAAGGACCACTTCCTCCAAGCCCAGGAGCGATGTGTCCCAAAAAAGAGGAAAGCAGGTAGGAATGCCAGGAGGCCTGCGTGGATGAACAAGGAGCTCCTGGACATGCTTAGATGCAAAAAGAGAGTCTACAGAGAGTGGAAGCAAGGACAGGTAGCCTGGGAGGAATACAAAGAAGTTTCTGAGCAGGCAAGGATCAGGTTAGGAAAGCTGAAGCCCAGGTAGAATTAAGTCTGGCCAGGGACATCAAGGATAACAAGCAAAACTTCTACAGGTATGTCAGCGATATAAGGAAGGCTGGGGAAGATGCGGGCCCTCTCCAAAAGGAAACAGGAGACCTAGTCATGAAGGATATGGAGAATGCTGAGGTACTCAACAGGTTCTTTGCCTTAGTCTTCACTGGCAAGGGCTCCAGTCACACTGCCCAAGTTGGAGAAGGCAAAGGCAGGGACTGGGAGAAAGATCTGCCCACTGTAAGTGAAGATGAGGTTTGAGACTATCTAAAGAACCTGAAGTTGTACAAGTCCATGGGACCTGACAAGATCCATCTGCAGGCCTGAGGGAACTGATTGAGGAAGTTGCTAAGCTGCTTTCCATCATCTCCCTCTGCTCGGCTCTCGTGAAGCTCCACCTGGAGTACTGCATCCAGCTCTGGAGCCCCCAGCATAAGAAGGGCATAGGAGCAGGTCCAGAGGAGGGCCACAAAGACAATCAAATAGCTGCAGAACCTCTCCTGTGAAGACAGACTCAAAGAGTTGGGGTTGTTCAGCCTGGAGAAGAGAAGGCTCTGGGAAGATGTCATTGTGGCCTTGGCCTTCTGGTATCTGAAGGGGGCCTACAAGAAGGCTGGGGAGGGACTTTTCCCGAAGGCCTGTAGTGATAGGATGAGGGGTAATGGGTTCAAAGTGGAGGAGGGTAGATTTAGATTGGAAATTAGAAGGAAATTTACTCTGAGGGTGGAACAGGTTGCCCAGGGAGGTTGTGGATGCTCCATCCCTAGAGGTGTTGAAGGCTAGATTGGATGGGGCTTTGAGCAACCTGGTCTAGTGGGAGATGTCCCTGCCCATGGTAGGGGTGTTGGAACTAGATGGTCTTTGAGGTCCCTTCCAACCCAAACCACTCTATAATATGAAACAGAAGTAAATAATTTATGACACTCTATTGATGTTGGTTATCTAAGGTTTGAAGGACTTGTTTTCTCCAACTGTTTACTGATACTTTTTTTTTTTTTCCCCTCAAAAGTCCTAACATCTTGTGATGTGCCTGAAGGTAAATGATGGATCAGGTTCAGACCTTTTTGATGTCAGCAGCAAAGACTATGCTGCCAAGTAGCTGTATTGACCACACATGAAAGTCACAGGAGAACATGAGGAAGCACTGGTTGTTTTATGAAAACAGTTCCTGGATTGCTACAAGTAACTGGGCTTGCTGCAGGAATAAGTGATTGAAAGTTTGGTGTGGTGCATGTTAGATGTCTAACGTGGTACAGGCTGCCCATCGCTGGCTCTGAACCATCCTTGCTCAAGTGTGGGAGGTGGCTGCAACCTGGCTGGGCATCCCATTTGGCTGGTGCTGAGCTTCAGCATTGCTGAAATAGCACTGCTACACAAGGGGTGAGAGGGCTTCTCTATCTTCCAGATGATTAACCATTCAAAAAGTGCAGTGGCATCTCAGCCAGCTATGTTCTGAGCCAAGAGACACTTGTCTGTCATGGTTAATGCCTCTGCCAAAATGCTGCGTGTCACTGCTGTGTGATGTGAACCATCAGCCCCTGAACCTTCCTGTGCTGTTCTTGCAGAAGGTGGTATGCCCCTTGCTCAGTTGTTGGTGTCTACTTGCTAACTGTAGACTTTATCCATGTGATTTGACAGCCTTCAGTAAAAATACTCAACCAGACTGGTAAAGCAGTCTGACAAGGCCTATGACCTCGTTGTCTGCAGATCCTGGCCAGCATGTTCTCAGATCTGTTATGCTGAGGTACGCATATCAGATAACCTCGTGAGCCTTTCAAAGCTGGAGAGTCATGTTGTGGAAGGGCCCAATTAGAAGACTGCAAAGTGGCTTCTTCTTTGTTTGTGTTACTTGTCCGTTGTTTGGGTTCTTTTACTTTTGAGAAGCCAGAGCATGCAATATCAAGACCTCAGCAAGGGAGACCCCAGGTGTCTGAATTTACTAATGCTAGAGATACTCATTTGGGTTTCTTAGGCAATTTCTTTGGTTTTCCTCTTCCTTCTGGTCATAGAATCATTCAGGCTGGAAAAGACCCTTGGGATCATCGAGTCCAACCATCAACCCTACTCTACAAGTTCTCCCCTAAACCATATCCCCCAATCCCACATCTAAATGACCCTTAAACACATCCAGGGATGGTGACTCCACCACCTCCCTGGGCAGCCTGTTTCAGTATCTGACTGCTCTTTCCGTGAAAAATTTTTTCCTAATGTCCATCTAAAGCTGCCACCCTGTTGCAGCTTGAAGCCATTCCCTCTTGTTCAATTGCTAATTACCTGTGAGAAGATACCAGCACCAACCTCTCTACAATGTCCTTGCAGGTTGAGAGTGATGAGGTCTCCCCTTAGCCTCCTCTTCCTCAAACCAAACAGTCCCAGCTCCTTCAATCACTCTTCATAAGATTTATTCTCCAGGCCCTTCACCAGCTTCATTGCCCTCCTCTGCACTCACTCCAGCACCTCAATATCTTTCCTGTATTGAGGTGTCC
This sequence comes from Eurystomus gularis, assembly GCA_013400335.1. Classification (NCBI taxonomy): domain Eukaryota; kingdom Metazoa; phylum Chordata; class Aves; order Coraciiformes; family Coraciidae; genus Eurystomus; species Eurystomus gularis. Next base: position 151,082 of record VZZY01020191.1, on the reverse strand, counting down.
AAAACTGGACACAATACTCAAGGTGTGGCCTCAGCAGTGCTGAGTACAGGGGCACAATCACCCACCTACTTCTGCTGGTCACACTATTTCTAATACAAGCCAGGATGCCATTGGCTTTCTTGGCCAGCTGGGCACACTGCTGGCTCATATTCAGCCACTTGTTAATTAGAACCCCCAGGTCCTTTTCTGCCAGACAGCTTTCCAGCCACACTTCCCAAGCCTGTCGCATTGCATGGGGTTGTTGTGGCCCAAGTGCAGGATCTGGTACTTGGCCTTGTTGAAGCTCAAACCATTAATGTTGGCCCATCAATCCAATCTATCCAAGTCTCTGTAGAGCCTCCCTATCCTCATGCCGATCAACACTCCCGCTTAACTTGGTGTCATCTGCAAACTTACTGATGATACACTCTATGTCCTTATCAAGATCATTGATAAAGACGTTAAACAGAAATAGTCCCAACACTGAGCCTTGAGGAACACCACTTGTGACCGACCACCAGCTGGATGTAACTCCACTGACCACCACTCTTCGGGCCTGTCTGTCCAGCCAGTGCTTGATCCAGCAGATTGTGTGCTCATCCAAGCAGCTTGTATGCTCATCTACCCTACCACTTCACTTGGAAATTACACAGATGACTCCATGTCTGACAACTCAGAGTCTTGGAGAGGAGTTTTTCTGAACAGGCATCTCTGCAGTGCCTGTCACGTGGGCTCCTGTTACCATAGCACTGCAGATGTGGCATCAAGGAGAAGGTCACCAGTGCACGATTATTTTAGTAATTCTGCTGACAATAGTGGAACTGAGCTGAAAATGTTCCTGTCTGAAAGAGTTGAACCACAGAAAGCCACTTAATCTTTTTCTATAATTTGGTAGAAACTGGGTTTGCTCCTAAATGCAGTCAGTTTTGGAACCTAACCTTGCCTGGAATTGCAGGGGTTAATGCCCATCTCTGCTTTCAGATGAAACCTTCAAGACTGGTAGGTGTGTCAAAATGTGCAAGGTAGCTTGCAGTCCCCTTGTGTGTCTTCTGCTGTGCTATCTGCTCTGTATTTAGGCTGGTTTGTCTTGCTAATCAGATCACATCTGTCAGCTCTCTGTGGCTAGAAACAAACTGTAAACAAGCTGTCAAGGTGGAGTGGATGAATTTTTTTAAACAAACCCAAAAAAAAAAGGCAACAAATCAAACCACCTTGAATGGCTACATGAAAAACTTGAGTGGCTAAACAGTAGCTAAATGTTCTTTCTTCCAGTTTTAGTGATTGTTCCATCATGGATGATGGATGATGGTTTATACATCAACATTTGGTTGTAAAAATGTGCATGGCAAATATATGGCAGCTTCAGACCTGCTCCTTCTCATTGCCTGTGGGAAGTTATTTACCACTTCCCAACAAACTCCCACCTTTGCGTTCCATCATTAAAACACTGGAAAGAGGTGCAGTAGTTTAGTAGCAACTTGTTCTAGAAGCTGTATGGTCCACCAGCCATTTCGCCACCAACATTTGTCCTATTCAGACCTTTCAGATTGCCTGATATTTTTGTGCTTTGTTTACCAGGTTTGTATTATAGGAGGACACTGTTATTGTAATCACAGACAGTGTAAGAGAAAACACATTCTGCAGGCACAAAAGAAAGCTTTACAGGCTACTTACTCAGGAACAGTAACTTTGGTTACTAATTAAAAGTAACTTGGGTTATTTATTGAAGTATTTATCACCAGTAATTGTGTGGTCAGAGCTGAATAAAGGGATAAACAAGAATGCGACAGGGGAGATGGTTTCCCTCGTTGAAAAAGATGCCATGTTAAATACTCAGATGCAATGGTTTATGTTCATTTAAGGTCCATTTTTTTTCCAGCTCCAGTGAATGATGTGGAACGAGATGAGAGGCTTGTGTGGGTCACAGATCAAATTTATGTGTCTTCATGAAACATCAAATAATTTTAGGCTTAGAAAGGAAATGTGGAGTATTTTCCTAGCATTACTACAGGCACAAGGTGGTTTGACTTTTGTGGCTGTCATCAAGCAGTGATGAAGGTTTTTTTGCCAAAACGATGTTATCAAATTACTAGTAAAATGGAAGTTTTACGAAAGCTGCAGTGATTTTTTTTTTAAAGCAATTTCAGTCAAAATGCTGCTTACCTTTCAGCCTGTTTGATAGGTACTTAGGGTTTTGCTGCTTAAAGGTGGTGGAGGCCAAGGAAGCTTTCAGGCTTTGTGCATAACCATTTGCAAGGCTACCTGGTGCCAGAGAGCTTCACCACCCTCCTGGGGCACAGCTTTCTTCCAGGCAAGGGACCATCTCACCTGCAGCCAGACTGCAGGCTTGCTCAGCCTCACCTCCCGCAGCCCGTTGCTCTTTGGGCGAGGGGCTGGCTTCAGTACTCATCTGCCCTGCAGATTCAGGCTGCCTCTGTTGTTACCAGCTGCTCCTCACTCAGCTGTGCTATTTGAGTGGGTGATCTTCAAACTGGGGAATGAGAGAGTTACTTTGGTCACTTCATTTTCTCAATATAGAAGCTAAATGAAGCACAGAAGGGAAACGAGCTCTTGCATGCAAAGTGGTATTTGCTGTCTAACCAGATCCCAAGAGGGTTCTACTGCCAGGCAAAATCTGTAGGCCTTAGGTTTGGGGATTATTAATTTTTTACCCCCAAAGACATGTCCTGTGTTTCAAAAAGGATAGTTACATTTCTTCACTGATGGGTAATCTTTGTTATGACAATAAAAATAGACATGTGAGTGTGATTGTTTTTGTCTTCCTGATGCTATGTTGCAGGGTAACTAGGTGCTTTCTTTTGCCTGTAAGTCACCTAAACAAATGGCCCAATTGCTGGTAAATAAGGGGCAAGGTGGGAGAATGGGAGATCCTGATTTGCACAACAGTTGAGCCTAAACCAGCCAAACCTGTCCCCCATGACCAGCACACTCATGGGAGGTGCTTTGTATAGTCTTAAGTTGGTTGCTTTAACAATTCTGTTAAACATTTTTTTTTTCTTTTTTGCAAATTAGGCTTTCATGTGAAAGGGCAACACAGGGCTCATGCTACATCCCACAGGCTGGGGTACTTCTGCAGGGATGGTGTGAAGGCAACACCGGCTTTAGAGAAATTCAGCAAGCAACAGCCTGTAATTCAGGGGCCAAGTTCTTGTAATGAAGAGATGTTGGAAAGCTACAACTTAAGAAACCAAAATGAGCCTGGCATAGATGTGGAGCACTTCAGTGGGGTGGTGTTTCCAGCTGGCATGTAACCCTGTCAAGTCGGTATGACTTGTGTCAAGGGTCTCCAAGAGATGCCATGAAGGGACATAGCTGTGGGTACAATGCATAGGCTGAGCACAATGAGGTGTATAGTCTAATTGATACATGCACAAGATTATTGCTAGGCTTTTTTGTAGTGGTTTGTTTTTTTTTTTTTCCCCTGTTATATTCTCACAAGAAAGTAACTGATTGCTATGACTATTTTTACCACACAGAAAGGCATAAAGCCATCGTTTAGTTTCTTTGATGTATTTTCCATGTATACTAGTCTGTGCTGTTGTATTGGATAAGACTAACCATGATTTGCTAATGAGGATTACTGTATTCCCAGGGACAAACCAAGAGTATTTTTAGCAAGGGGATAGGCTAATGAGATCACCAAGAGGGTATGTGGTTGCATTAAACATTGCTATTTAATATACAGACATTTTGCAGAGGATTAGACATTGTAAATTCAGTGCTCTTTCCAAGTAGGATAAGTATCACTTTGAAATTATATTTAATTGTCCACTCTAGACTTTTATGTCATTTAGTGTGTCTAGCCATGCCATTAGTGACTTACATCAGGGAAAGCCTGCTGTGACCTTACAATACACAAACCTCTAGACAATTCCTCTCCACCCTTCTCTCAGGGCAGTCTGTTGTTCATGAAAAAAGGCTTGGCATAAAGGAAAATAAACTTTAGCTGTACCAGTGGGAGGGGGGAAAAAAAAAAAAAGCCTATTTCTATGTGTAGATGAGCTCTTCAGACTGATGGTCTTGGGTTACCTGGATAGGTCTGATGGCCTGGGGCCTCTTGAGCTGTGGATCCAACACACCTTAGACAAAGTCTTAAAGTTGCCATTGTAGAAAGGAATCTGCTTTGAGGCTAGGAGATCTCTGGGAAAGACCAGCAATAGGGATTGAAATACTTTATTTAAAATAATTAAATCCATAGGTTTAGCTGTAACTGTAAAATGGGTTAATTCCCAGTTGGAGTTGTCTCTTACCAAGTGTCTGATGGTGTGAGAGCCGACATGTAGAGCTCCTGCCAAGCTGCACAAAATGAGCTCCTGATGGCTTTTCTCCTCCAGCAAAATGAAAGCTGCCTTCTCCAAATTCAAGCTGCCTTTTTCATGTAAGGAGTGCAGCAGCAGAACTCACTGGCATGGTAAGCAAACTGATCAGATGACTCATTGCCCTTGTTCATTGAAATGATCCTTGAGGGCTGGTTGCAAATGCTAAGCAATGACAAGTGCACCCACCTAAAGCAAAAGAACCACTGGAGCCCTAGAGCACTAGCATGCTAGCTAGTGAGAGCTCAAGACCACAGCTGGTTCCGGGGGAAACCTTTGAAGCCCTCTGAAGCCCCCATCCTGGGGGCAAGATGCTGCAATTAAAGCTGGCTCCTGGGTCAGGTAGGTTTTCCAGCTCTCATCACTCATCTTGGTGTGTAACACCTATGAATGAGCAAGACAGTTGCTGATGACCAACACCTTGCTTCCTCTGGCTCAGTAATCGGGTTCTGAGACAGCAGCACCTGCCCAGTAAACATTTGCAGCTGCAGCTGCCTGGCCTCTGTGTGGAGCGGCCCCAGCCTCTATCTGCTTGCCTGCAGACATCTCCAGCAGCGGCCCATGTCGCTGAGCTCACATGTGCAGTGAGGTCCCCACGCACAGTGAGCCCTGTGTTCATGTCCCTGATGATGGCAGGGACAGTGAACCTCTGCATGAGCAGAAAACCCTTTTCCCTGTGTGCAGACAAAGAGCCCGGGCTGGTAACAGATTCTCTGCGGAGATTTTTAGCTGCTCAAGATGGGATATGTCTCTGTGGTCTTTGGGCCCTGATGCTCATCTTCCCCTGTACTCCCCATGTTAGAACTGCCATCCCCTCCTTCTGGGGGGAGAAATTTCTCTTCTCTGGGTGGCAGCTTGCAGGAAACCTGGGGGGCATTTACCCCGCACTGAGGCTGTGCAGGCATCGCTTTGGCAGGTGCTGGCAAAGTAGTCCCCAACGGCTTGTTCCCACACTGTGAAACCTGGATGTGGGGAAGGTACCTGGGCAAAATTGGATGTTCCCAGCAGAACTGGTGCCCGGTAGGGCCCATTGGGTTGTGCCTGTATGGGAGAAAGCATCTCTTTTTGAGGATTTTGAGCTGAGCGACAAAATGTGTAAGTAATTTCGGGAGCTGCAGACCTAAAGGGTGGAGGGGAGAGCACCCAGCCCTGTCCATGGGGAGCAGAGCCCCAGTGCTGGGAGCAAGAAGAAAATGGAGATCCACCAGTGTGGCACGCTCAAGACAAAAATCTGCTGCAGCCACCATCGTGATGTGGGCAAGCAAAGGGAGCAAAGTCACCGGGAGGACAAATTTTCAATAATATCACTCTGTTCTGGAGGTGAAAGTTTGCTTTATGTAATTGCTGGGTAAATACTAGACTGTGATATCTCCTTGTGTCTGAGCAGGTGCAGGCTGCTTCTCTGCAGCTTGGATGGAGCCTGGGGCTTCAGCAGGAAAAATAATGAAAAGGTCTGCACTGCCTGAGCTGCTCTTTGGGAAGCTAATGGACACACACTAAAACAAGAAAATCCCAGCAAGCTGCCAGCTCAAGCAATGCCTGTGGGAACTCCAGGGGAAAAGTGCAGTGGTCAATCATCCATCATCTTGTAGGGTTTTGCTAAGAAATGTTTATTGCTCTTCTCCAGGTGAGAAGACCAGAGCTCATGAGAGGGATGATGTGAGCAGGGTCACTGGCTGCCTGTGGTGGGGAGAGCTGACCCATCTGTGTGGCTCTGCAGAGGTAGGGAAAATCGAGTCTGGCTTGGTGGGAAGAAAAATACAAGAATATGTTAGAGGTCTAAAGAAGTGAAGGACAAAGGAATGGGGTAACAGGAATAAGAAAACATTCAACAAAAGGGGAAGATGTGCAGGAGAAAAGGTGCTTTTGCATCACTCCAAGGGTGGATGATGATGGCCTGGGATTGCTGACCTGTGTGGCGATGCTTGGGAGTACAATTGCTGTGCTGAGTGGGCACACAGTGGGGAGGCTGCATCTTGCCAGTGGTGGAACTGGGAGAAGAGATGAGCCCTCTGGTTACCTCTCGTCCGTGCACTTGCTGTGCTTGTGCAAACCCTAGGTTATGATGAGATTGTCATACAGAACAAAAAGTTGTATTAAAGAAAATTAATAAATGTCAAAATCCATGTAAAAACCCCACAGTTCTCATTACTCATATGTAGCATGACACTCCCAGAATCGTAATTTCAAATTTTGTCTTTTCTGGCTGACCACAGATATGAATTCATTCAAATGGCAAGGAAGGAATTAAGTGTTAATTTAACAAAAAGGAAAGGCTACTAGGGAATTAGATTAGATTTTTAAATTAAATATAAACCTGTAAAAAGGTTTTCTGAGTGTTCCCAGCCTGTCTCCTTGATAATGCTCTGCAGTAATAAAGCAAAATGGTATCAAATGTATGGCAAAGTGCTGAGACACTACCCCCAAGCAGCAGGACAGGAGTGTACTGATCCTTATTATGTAATTTTTTTCGAATAAACTTGAAAATTTCAGTTTGTCTCCTTGATGTACCCAGAGCAGATCAAGCTGGGAGCAGCTGAAACTGCTGGCAGGGGTAGGTGGGTTCAAGGCATGGCCTGAGCTGAACATCATCCTTCATCATCTGTGATGGCTATACTTAGCAGCAAGGTATTGAGGCTTGTGTATTGAATTTTAAATAGGGTTTTTAAAGTCCTTTCTTTAATGGAGCATCTAAGTGTGCTCCATAATTAAAGATCATGGTCCAGACAGCTCTGCCTGTGGAGGGGGAAGCAGATCCTGAGCACTGCAGCTCACCTCTCTTATCTTCCTGGCTTGGCAGAGGAGGCTTCAGAGACCTGTCACAACAGAGATAAGGACAGAAGCAAATTAAGATTTAGGAATTTCTTCTGGGACTTCTCTAAGAAGAAAGATGTTTTTAATTGGTTTTCAATTCTGTGATGGCCAAAGGTCTTTAATTAGATTTTACATCATTCTCTGGTATCGTCTCCTTTTCTACATTTAGCCCACTGATTTGGGTTTCTTTAAACAGATAAAAATTTACTGTTTATCTTTGTTTCAAAAAAATCAAGGTGCTTAGTGATTTCATGTAGAAGCTAAATAGCAAATAAATTGCCAAAATTTAAGCCTGCTAAAGACAGAATTTTAGTTTAATGCTGCTATATTTAGCTTGTCTGATAAATGCAGTATTATAAGTCTGCTAAATTAATTTTTAATTGTTTTGTTTTGTTTTCCCTGCATTATTTAGCTGGTGAATTAGTGTTAAGGTTTTCAGCTGGAACTCTTTTTTACTCACTTCCCCACTTTTTAAGATCTTTTAAATAGCCTTACAAATATCCTGCCATGCAGAGCTCTGCTGTGACATTGATGGATTATGGAGTTAATTTTGGCAAATGTAAAAAAAAAAAAAAGTATGCTTGTATAATCCTTAATCAATTTTTTTAAAAAAATTCAGTTCCAGCTCTGCACAGTGATATAGCTGGGACTGGTGGGTGCTGGCTTCAGTCCAGGCAGGTACACAGATGAGAACCAAAGCCCACTCCCTGTGCCGTATGCCACCTGTGTCACCTCCTCACTCCAGGAGGTGAGCCGTGGCCAACACCTTCCAAAGTCAGTAAAAATGGTCCTTCTGTCTTGAGCAGATCTAGGGTTGGAACAAAAATGCATCAATACTCTACTAAGAGTCCAGGCAGTGGGTTATTACTCAAGTCCAGAAAATAGATTTGTTAAAAACCAACCAAACAAGCGAGGAACCACACTGTCATTCATCCCATCTGGCTGAATATGAACTAGCTCTTGGGATTAAATTATTTTCTGGGTATTTCCTTTGATTTAAATGGAATAACTAAGAGCGAATGCTGCTCTGCTATACTGTGTGTTATCAGGAAAGAAACTTGATCAGTAGATGGGAAATTTGTCTCTCTATACTGGTTTATTCTAACCCCCAAAAGATTTTTGTGCCCAAATCTGCAGTGGTTTTGAAAATTGCTTTCTCACCTGTGTTCATACCTGCATGTGGATGATGTGGTGACGTGTTTCAGCAGTGGAGTTGTTTTCAGTGGTGTACAGGCAGAAAACATGGGTTGATACTCATGTGATGACGAGACTGGAGGAGCTGCTCAGAACAAATGCCAGCTCATCCTGCTGCAGCATGCCCCACATAGGCTAGCATTGCTTGTCTTCAGCCAGAAGATGCATCACCAGCCTGGGGGTGAAACTGTGGCTGCCAGCACCATCCATGGACACTGCCAATGCCCTTTTCCTCCCAGTGACCAGCAGGGCTATTTTGCTGATGCTTCCAATCCCTACAGCTTGCACAAAACCCTGGGTACCTTTGGACATGGATCTCCTGTGCTGCTCCTATGTCCTGTGTGTCACTTCAGCTCTCAGCAGTGAAAAGCAGGAGGTTAATTCCGATTACAATAAGAGCTTATGTTAATAAATAAAGTATAACCTAAGGGCTTTATCCAGAGGAGGGGAAAAACCCAAACATGTAGTCAAATCACATTAGTTCAACTATTTAAAATTATTATTATTCTGTCTGCATGGAAGAGGTTGCTGGTTTTGTCAGTAATTTCCAAGAAGAAAGGCTTTTCCATGTGTGCCTGTATGCTACAGGCTCTGAAGGGAGATGCTGCTGTCATTGGCTCATGGAATGGGACAAGCCTTGTGCTTTAACACTTATTGATCATTAGTTATATAACAAGGTACTATTGGTTAGTCAACAGCCACGGCCATACAGTTTGTTCCACCCTCTCTCAAGGGTCTTGTTCTCTGTGCTTTCTGCTGGACTTTCCATCAGGATAGCCCCGGTTCAGCACAGCTACCTGTGGTGCTGAACACCCCTGGGCAGCTGGAAGAAGTTCCCCAAACTTCTCACACTTTGACTCCTGTCACTTGCTCCAAGGAGGAGCTCAGCTCCCACCAGGGCTCTCATGGAGGGTTTGGTGCTCGCCAACACCTTGTGAACGGCTTCGTCACTGCCTTCATGTGCATGTTCATGCAAAGACACATGTTCTAGTCCCCTGTCACAGTTCAGTGGCTGCAGAGAATATCAGCATTAAAATGTTTTAAAATGTGTATTTGGCAAGAGAAAGGCTCTGGCAGGACCTGTCAGTACAATGTATTGTACATACATGGTGTTGTACGTGCACCATAGTGCAGCCTTGAGAAGAGCTGATCGGCAGTGCTATTGGTCTTCCTTGGGACTGCTCGTTCTAAACCACAGAGTGATCAGTTTCGTGGCTAGATTTCCTTGGACAAAATTAGAAAATTGAGTGTGCTGAGAAGTCTGGGAGCTTTGCTTTCTATCCTGGGAAGCGTTTCTAGAGGAGCAGATGCTTAGCAAAATCTGTTGCTTGATGCTGACTCCACAGTTGACCCAAAATAGCAGTAATTTTTCCATAGATATTTATAAAATCTTTTTATGCTTAAAAATTCTGTGGAAATACTTCTATTAATTTCTGTTTATGCACTGTATTGTAATTTTCTTTTCTATTTGACCTTCTTTGAAAATTGTGGTATTTTCATTTTAAAAATTCAATGGCAAAGAGTGAAAAATGCCACCTGTTGTTTTTTCCTGTGAGAACTAGCAAAAACACAAATGAGAGAGCATTAAAATTAATGCAGCTTGTTGATATAATTGTTAGCTCATTAGGGTGAATGCTAAGCTTGCCTCACTGCGGTGCTGTGGTACAGCCCCAGCTGAACGTTCCTAGTTTTGGGGTAGGACTGGCAACCTCAGCCCCAGGTGCCCATCCTGGTGGCTGCCTGTGCCACTGCTCCTGCTCACCTCTGTGCCCTGATGGTCCTGGCTGAGCTGAGGAAGCCCTGCAAACCTCCAAGGGTTTGGTGACCATGGGCAGGTCACTGCAAGGCCTCCTGGCGTGGTGCAGGTGTTGCTGTCACCCCTGTGTGGACTGAACCCTTTGCACCAGCTGAGCCCTTGCTGGTGCTCGTCATGGGGCTGAGGCCTTGCAGACAAAGGCTTCAGCAGCTGACATTATAAAACCTCTTTGCCTCCACTGCTTGGTTATTTAGATGTGAAGTTTTTCTGGGAGGCAAATGGGAATATCTCGTACTCCATCTTGCATGTCTCCTTGCACAGAGGAGCTCAAATGCTGTCTGAGCCCCCAGACTCAGCCTGGCACAGACAGCAGAGGTGACCCAGTGACACACTGACCTGCACAGGGCTGGTTAGCACGGCACCAGCATCAACATGGGTAATAAATGGTAAGTCACATGCATTGAAGACACTTCAGCAGCAATACTGATGGCTTTTTAAGAGGGATGATTCTGGTGGAGTGGCTTTTGATTTGTTCCTGGCCCATACGTCTCTCCTCTTCAGCATGGTCATAGAAATTGCTTCATTATAAACTATTTCACAGCAGCAGACCTCAAAAGTTTCTGAATTAGAATCAAATTGCACCACTGATTACAATTCTTTTTTTTCCAGGTCTTGCTCCTTCACCAGATGAAACACGTTTCTTAGTGCTTCCCTTCCCAGGAGCCTGGGGCAGTAATTACCAGCCCGATGCAGAGCAGAGGTGAGCTATGTCTCGTTGCAGCACACTCTGCTAGTTAACAGTCTTAGCCTCTCTAATACCGTCACCCTTTCTCTGACTCTCAGGCTGACTGTTTCAAGGTTTAAAACAAAAGGAAAAGGGAAGCCTGATAGTATGGCGCAGTTTTGCACAAGTTTGATGTCACATCTTCCTCTGTAAGACAGCTATTGCCTTGAATGTGAGCTGGGCATGGTCCTTGAACATCACAGCTGCTTTGTGGACCAGGATCCTTAATGGCCTCCACAAACAGGATTGTCATCACTGATAGTGTCCTTGCTCTGAGAAGTCCTATTTTGGCACAACCTGCTGGCAATCCCCATGGAGCTGGTTCCTGCTGTTAATTCACAACCACTCCACCTTCAAGCAGTAACTTAGGCAGGGAGATTTCACTGACTGCTGCACCCTGGAGAGATGAGGAAAAGCGTGCTTCCCCAGTTTAACAAGGTAGTTTTTTTTACAAGGAGCAATGTGCTGATGGTCTGGCATGATTTCCCATGGATGAGAACACTTGGCATTTTATTGTTTTCCCCTTGTTTTTATCCTGTTGTCATACAGCTGATTATTACATTCTGATGGAAGAACAGAAATGCTGTCCCCCTACCCAGATATATCACAAACACCCAGCCTACCAAGTACTGACAATTAGCAACCGTTCTTCAGATGGAGGTAATTGTCCAATATGGGAACATCAATAAAGCAATAGAGGGATTAATAAACCACAAAAAATTTATGGATAAATCTGAAACTGTCTGATCTGGGTCTTCTCAAAGCAAGCAAGTAAATAATAAGGTTAGTCAGAGAACAGATTCATCACCATCATGAAACCAAATTGATTTTCATAGGATTCTGTGATTGAAAAGATTCTTGCAGGCTGATCTGGCTGGAGGCCAATGAGGTATGATTGAAGGTATTTGGGAGACTGCAGCTTCCTCCCCGTAGCCTGCAATAATTACTTTGAGCAAGGTTAGTCAATACTTGTGCGTGTTGCTCATTCATACTGCCTGTAATTCATCCAATCTCATGTGTACCTCTTTTCAAAGGTGTTTTTGCTTCTCTGCACTGTGATGGAGGAACAACAGAGGAAAAAATGCCTTAATAGCAGTTTGCATTGATTCTTCTACTGGAGAACTGCAGAGGTGATGGTAGCTGTGCTATGCAAGCACTGCTCTCCATGGAAGAGTGATTTGGGCTGTATGGGTCATGTGTTATTGGCCAGTGTTAGGAAAAGGAAGGATAACAAGGAGGCCTGGGTTAACACTTCCCTCCAATAAGGCTAGTGCCTTTATCTAAGCATCATGAAATTTTAGAGTCGATCTTGCAATTTTGCCTTGTTATTAGCTACTTTGTGTGCTGCTGTACTGGGTACTCTTGGCCTCCAGAGAGTTGGGCTGAGACTGTCTTCCCTGAGAGTGTGTTGCTTTTCTGCACCTCAGTGTTTCAAACATGTTTCTAGACCTAGCCACTTATCTCTGACTATTTCATATGTTTCAGTCCATAAGAATTCCTTGCTAACTTCCTGGCACAAATGAGAAATCTAAAGATGCTCAGTTTATGTGGCTTGTCTCATCCCAAGCTTTCCCACTCTAGAAAGCAGGGAGGTGATTTCTGGTATTGGCTAATTCTTGCTGTTGTTTCTGCCTTAGAATCATAGAATCATAGAATGTTTCAGGCTGGAAGGGACCTCTAGAGGTCATGTAGTCCAACCTCCCTACACAAGTAGGGACATCTACCTAGGTCAGGTTACTCAGAGCTCATCGAGCCTGACCTTGAATGACTCCAGCGATGGGGTCTCCACCACCTCTCTGGGCAGCCCGTTCCAGTGCTCTATGACCCTCATGCTAAAGAACTTTTTTCTAATATCCAACCTAAATCTATCTTTTCCTAGCTAAAAGCATTACTCCTTGTCCTATCACTACAACCCCTTGTGAATAGACCTTCCTCTGCCTTCCTGTAAGCCCCCTTCAGGTACTGGAAGGTCAGTATAAGGTCCCCCTGGAGCCTTCTCTTCTCCAGGTTGAACAGCCCCAACTCTCTCAGCCTGTCTTCATAGGAGAGATGCTCCATTTCCCTGATCATTCTGGTGGCTCTCTTCTGGATGCACTCTAATACGTCCACATCTTTCTTGTGCTGGCGGCTCCAGAACTGAATGCAAAACTCCAGGTGAGGTCTCACCAGGGCAGAGCAGAGGGGCAGAATCACCTCTCTTGATCTGCTGGCCACAGTTCTCTTGATGCAGCCCAGGATGTGATTGGCCTTCTGGGCTGCCTTGTTTTGTTCCTTGCCAAATGCTAGAAACTGCATTGCTATTGTCTTAGCTTCTGTTTGGAAGTATCTTTTCCAGAACTAAATACGTATGAAATGAGACTTGGTTTTTAAACACTTTGAAGTTTTTACAAGCATGACATAAAGTAAGAATAGTACAGAAATAGACCAATATTTCCCCTTACTTTGAAGTCACTAAACCCACTTCTAATTACAACGTGATTAAGACTGAGTCACCACAATTGTGTTTCTTTTGAACATAGTTTTCAAGCAGTATTAATATTCTTAAATCACAGAATCACAGAATGGCAGGGGTTGGAAGGGACCTTGGGAGACCATCTGGTCCAATGCCCCTGCTAAAGTAGTTCACCTAGAGGAGGTTGCACAGGTTCACGTCCAGGTGGGTTTGGAATCTCTTCAGAGAAGGAGACTTTACAACCTCTCTGGGCAGTCTGTTCCAGTGCTCTGTCACCCTCAAAGTAAAGAAGTTTTTCCTTACGTTCAGATAGAACTTCCTTTGTGCCTGTCACCCCTTTCCTGTCACTAGGGACCATGCAAAAGAGTCTGGCCTCACCCTTCAGATATTTATAACCATTGATAAGATCCCCTCTAAGACTTCTCTTCTCCAGGCTATACAGACCCAAATCTCTAAGACTTTCTTCATAAGAAAGATGCTCCCATCCCCTAATCTTCTGTGTAGTCTTCTGCTGAACTCTCTCCAGTAGTTCCTTGTCACTCTTGAACTGGGGAGCTCAGAACTGGACACGGTACTCCAGATGTAGCCTCACTAGGGCAGAGTAGAGACACATGAGAACCTCCCTCGACCTGCTGGTCACACTCGTGTTAATGCACCTCAGGATACCACGGGCCTTCTTGGCTACAAGAGCACACTGCTCACTCATAGGTAACCTGTTGTCCACCAGGACTCCCAGGTCCTTCATGGAGCTGCTTCCCAGCACGTCAGCCCCTCATCTGTACTGGTGCAGGGGGTTATTCTTCCCTAGGTGCAGGACCCTACACTTGCCCTTATTGATCATTAGATTCCTCTCATATTTTATATGAACTATAAAACATTTCATAGATAGGAGTGCAGGAGCTGCGAGATTAGACTCTCTGTGCAGTCTGAATTTTATGCTCAACTTCAAGTTGCCTTTCAGTGAGTGACAGCATTGCATAAAACATCAAAGCCATTCTGTGTGCTGCATGGAAAAGAGACCCACCTGCTTAAAAAAGCAAAATCAGTGATGGAAGACATTGCTTAGTTGTCTGTTTCTGCAACTTTTCCTAGTCTTTTTTTAATAATCATTTATTTATAAGATGTAGGATTAATGCCTGAGCTGCTTTAAAACGAAGACCTGAGGATACTCCAAGGTTAACAATTGTGTTTTTATTTTCATAGTATTCTATTTCAGTTATTAAAAGATATTGAGCCAGTGATAACAGTTACCCAGAACAACAGATAATTGAGTAGTTTTAATGGAGCCTTGATTTTAAAATACTTGCTTTGAATGAAAATGTGCTAAGTTAAGTAAGTGATAGATGAAGACGATTAAATGGAACAGAACCCTAATCTGCCTTACATAATATAGGAGGCATTAATATCATTCTAAAATACCTGTAGTTAAAGGCTATGAATGTCACAGACAAGGAGAACAGAGATGCCATCAGCAAACGTTATGTTCAAGGTCTGAGCACGATTTTCCATAGAGCAGGAGCCCCTGAACAAGCTGAATTTGAAAGTTGAATGCATAAGCACGTCCACAGGAAAGCATATGCTTGTTTTAACTTGATGACAGCAGCAGCTCATGGAAGTTTGGTTTAGTTTTGGGTTAACACTCAGATCTTGTTGGGCCTGGACTTTTGCTTTGCCCCCCAGTCCACTGGGCACTCAGTGTCACAGCAGTTGTGTTCCTTGTGATGGCCAGTTATGAAAGATGGATGACATTTCTGCAGAAATCCTCAAATTATCTTTTTAAAGACTCCAAGTATGAAGAGACTAGCTGAGACAAGGTGCTCTTACCATACTATTGATTTAAGCAAAGGCTCTCAGTATCATTTTGGAAATGATGCAAGGCTGGTGAACCTGACAGTACTTCAAAACTCTTTTAAGGAGACACATGAAGGTCATTTAGGGTTTTACAAATCTTAGTTAAGGCTTCCTGCATGTGTAGAAACCCAGTCAAGGGAAGAAGCCTGCTGACCATGGCTCTCCTCCAACAAAGTCGTCTGCAGTGCTGGCTGAAGCGATGTACTTGTCCTGTGTTACTCTCATCTCAGGGAGGTACTTTCCTTCTTATGACTTTGCCAGGAGATATTCCAGAAAACCAGACAATCTTTTAACATCAAATGTATTCTTGCTAATGTCAGACAGTGGGCTAGTGCTTAATAGGTACAAATTAAAACAATTTGTGGAATAACATGGGGTCAGAAAGGTGGTCTTGTTATCTAACAATCCAGAAGGAAATAGTAGCAAAATAATAATATGGTTAATTTAAAAAGTGACAAGTCTGCCCTGGTGTGATTATGCACTGTTAAAAATACAAAGGCACTGGGAAATCTGGTGCAGTTGCTTCCCAACACTTAACAGAAAGCCACCAGTGAGCATGCAGTTCAGAGTGAAACCAGAAATACTGAGGATGGAGGAGTTTAAAGAAGGGATGTTATTGCAAAACAAGATGCCCCAGGGAGATGCCACAGCTTTATGTATTTGGAGTTGTGTTTGTCCAGGAATGCTGCTTGCAGGAGCTCTGTGTCTTCATCCTGACCCCACAAACTCCATGCATCGCTCTCCAGGAGCATCATGAGTATGGTGTGATCTGGGGATAGTGCTGGACAAATGCTCTCTAGAAGTTTTGTCTTTTTTAGCATTCCCATTTTCTCTAAGATTGATTTTAATCAGAAAATGAAAAATATACTACATGTTCATCCTCCCAGCTTTTTGCCTAGGCAAAATGGGGACATTCATGCTCGTACACAGCTGGGGCTGTTTTTTCAGACCACCTTGTTGAGGATTCAGTTCAGAGCCATACTGCTTCTGCACTGAGTCATCTGGATCAGACTAGGATGATAAACAAGTCTCATCAGACATTTTTCAGGGTCATGGGTTAATAAGACCGTAGATCTAAGGGTAATTTCTCTGAAAGCCACAATGAAGTCATAGTCTTCGGCACAAAATGTCAGCATTATTTATCAGAGAAAAGCAGTTACAGGTAATTTGTGAATTGTACAAAAACATTAATTCATGCATAATGATAGCAATGGAGCTTGTTTACGTCTTCTTCCTGAGCATAATTAGCAAAACATATGATCCAAGTTGTTCTCATTTAGAGCCCTGTTTTGGCTGGACGACATAGCAGAGTTGCTGTTGCCAAGAGCTATACTGGGCAATGTTTTCTGGTAGATTTAGTGTGTGATATCTGCGTGCAGCAGTAGGATCTGTAAATTTATGACAAAAAGATCAAGGCTACCATAAACAGTAATATCTGCTGGAAATAAAAGCTGTGATTCCAGCAATGATATTTCCTCCATGCCATGCACAAGTGAGTGTCATCAGCTGTGTCTCATATAAAAGCCTGACATATATAAAAACCTGACATTGAGTGACTGAGTATATCACAGCCTTGAGATTGTGCCTTCTAATTAGATAGGCAGAATGAATAATTTTAATTCAATTAGGTGTTTCTGGCTGGACAACCAACAACATAATGCGTGTCTACATTAAATATTATTATTAAACTCTTTCATGTCCTTGGTTACTGACACATGGGTACTGGAAATTGGTCTTTTGAGTTGTGTTTATTTGGTTGTTTTTTTTTTTTCTACTTTAGCATTATTTTACGGCATCTAGCTTAGTTAAAAACAACAGTAGATGTTATTTAATATCTTTCTACACACTTATAGGAAAGCCAGCATTGTTTATATTACTATATTTATGATACTAGTTCTGAGGCTGATCAAATGTTTGTTGCTAATTAGGATTCAGTGAACTTTTACCTTTTTTTCCTGCTTCCAAGCCAATTCTGACTCATGCAGATGTAATAAGTTTCTGAGAAATTGTTTATGTAGCCTGTTCCAATGGGAGACATTTGCAGATAGATCTCAACAAGTTACCTCTCCCCTATTCACTCTTCATCATGTTGCGATGCGTAATTTGCTTGCTAATTACAATATTTGCTCCCTTCTTGGATTTATGAAGCTCTTTTAACAGTAAAAATCATTAGGAGTGAATAACCTGAGTGGATGGGCTCTCCTAGAAAGCCCCAGTGAATAACCTGCTCTCTCCATGACCATTCCTGGTGTAGATGCCCACCTCCTTCTCAGTCACATCTGTGCTCTCCCACCCCTCCTGCTGCCTCCATGCTTCTGGGCAGGGCTCTCCTGCTCCTGCCTTCTCTTCCTTGCCTGCTTTGCTTGGGCAAGAGCTGGAGTCTCTCCCACTTGATCACCTAGTGCAGAGCACCTGCCTCTCAACAGGGATTTCATCTCCATGTTGGCTTGCTGAAGCTTGATTTTGTTCTGATTTCCCTGGCCTCTGACATAAAGAGTAGGAGGGTGTCGCGGTCAGGGGCGCAGAGGTCCGACCACCTCCCAAAGGGAGAAGGGTTGAGGGCAAAGTGGAATATCTCCCCACCAGGCTCATAAGCAAACACGGAGACCGAATGAGTATTTAACAAGTTTATTACTAAATATATTTAAATAAAACCTTATTTACTCTATGGAAATATTAAAGAAGACCACGCCCACCCATTCACTCCCTCTCTCACCCACCGAGAGATAAGGGCAAATAAGGACTTAATTATGTCAAAATACGACCTGCATGTGTGGATGGTGCGTGTGTGTGCGTGCATGTGTCGTCATCTGTCTTTTCGGCGTTCGGCGATGGTCCCCGTGGAACAGCAACGATGCCCGACCGGCAGACCTGGACTGTTTTGATGACGTCAGCAGCTTCTAGCTTTTCAGTGCAGTTTCTTCGGCACAACTTCTTCTGATAGC
>VZZY01020191.1:59268-132758 GCA_013400335.1 Eurystomus gularis | reverse complement strand
CTGACAGCTCAGTTCAGTTTCCCCCCACCTCCTCCTCCCTCCGCCGCTGCCAAAGAGGAGTGAGGAGGAGGGCACGCTTGGCAGGAGCGATGTGCTCCCTGTGTGCAGTGAGGCGGAAAAGAGAAAGTTTGTTTTCTTTTCTGAAATTTATGGCCGGTGTTACCACACTTCTGGCTTCCTGGAGGATTTATGGGAATTGTAGAATTGATTTATGGGAAATAGAGTTTTTTGCTCACTGCTTTAATAAGGCAGAAAAATCATGTGGTCGGTTCACCACAGAGGGAGAAGGAGTTTTGGGTAACCGTTGTTTGCCTGTTGTTGAAAAGTGCTGCTGGAAGGGGAAAATGTGTCAGCAAGAGCCTACACAGACTAGGTAGGTGAGGAGAAAGTGCAGCTGAAAGAGGGGAGAAGATGAAACTTCACAGCACCAGGGCCACCTTGATCAAATCTTCATACTCATTCGGGCCAGCCACAGCCATTTCACCCTTCCTGGGCTTGTAGCATCCTGCATAGTCTGGGGTTTTGGTATCTTATTAGTTTGTCAATTTAAAAAAAGAAAGAAAGAAAAAAAAGAACCATTTTCCTTGGTATATATAGAGGCAAGGTTTTGTCAGTGAGATGCAGTTCAGTTATGGCTGCTCTGACATTATTGCATTATTACTGTTCATTGGAGTGCAATTTTGCTGATTTGAATCCTTATGATGCAGTGGCAGAGACTTTGTCCTGGATCATCTCGTCTTGGCACATCTCTTGGATCTGCAACACGTGGTGCTGCTGCAGGCCTGTCCCACTGCAGGCAACTCTATGTCTATCCACCAGCTCTGCTTCGCCAGGTAGCATCTTGGCCCCAGTGATGACCGTGGAGCCTGTAGGCAAGTGTCCTGGAGCAAAACATGTGATGATTAAACACTGTAGGATTTTCATTCAGATGGAAACCTCAAGGGAGGATGAGGTTTCCCCCACCATGGGCCCACTGATACTATTCCTTTGTACCAACACCCTGCTCCCTCCTGAAATTGCATGAGTCCAACCCTGCACATATTTCAGGAGATACCAGGCTGTTTCTTTGTGCTTGTTTATGGCTTCAAATATTTTTCCTTTTATTGCATACTTCAGATGCAATAACAGAGAAATGAAGGCACCATTAAAGGAAAATGCTCTTCCCTGGCATTTATCTACTCTGTGGGATGTTTCCAGCATTGCTCTTGAGTGAATGCTGCTTGCACCTCTGCACCATTTGCCCGACTACCTTCCATGTGATACTTTATTTGCTTGCAATACCTCTTTTCTGGGCTGTTTTCCCACCCATCTGCTGTGCAATGCACTGGAGTCCTGCCAGTGGGTAGGACTTGGTTGCAAAAAGCAGAGAAGCCGGGACCTGTGGCTGAGGGCAGAACAGCAGCCAAAGGGCAGCCAGTGCTTCAGGTACTTCTACACCTTTTTTGAGCGAGGCAAGATGTTCTCACCCCTTGCTGAAAAGCTTAGCAAGGTGTTACTCATTCCTTAGCTTTCCGTGTTGCTGCTAAGGACTTGATGATTTAGGAAGCAGGCCTGGAGGATGCAGGTCTGACCTTATGGTTTATGAATACATCTTCTAAATGCGTGAATCATGAGCCAGCACCTCAGCATGTCCTACTGGTCTGGGAAACTGGGGAAGAAAAATAGTGTGAAAGCATATCATTAGAATTCATCTAACCCATATGCAAAGGGAGCATTTCTTGGAGCACAGGTTTTCTGCGTACACTCACCTTAGTGTTAGGGAAATTCTGAGCTGAGCCTGGCCACTTGTGAGGAGGATGCAAAAGGCACAGTCCCAGCATAAACGCTCTTCCCCTGCCAGTCTTCATGAATCAGCCCTGGAAAGTGAGTGGGGACTTAACAGCAGGCAAAATGACATACATTTCCCTGACTTCAGTCCTGGAAACAACTGAGCAGTTTGGAGATTTCCAAAACAACTGCATTATGATATGGCCATCCTCTGTAGAGGCTATGGGCAAGGAGCATCAAATTGGAATAATGGGTACCCTCAATGTCAGCAAGCAGACACCCCTCTCTTTGTTTCCAGCACTGCTGCAGGAGATAGTAAATAATGAGACTGCTATTGATTTTTCTATTATAGCTCTTGCCTTGCACCTTCTGCCATGTGCTAGGGGGGTAAGGTACCTTGAAGGCATCTTTGTTTTAAATCCTACTTCATAACCACTAAAATATTAAAGGAGGGTGAGATAACCTTGTCAGATAAATTTAATACTGGTTTTCTGATTGCTTTCTTTGTAATAAGTTTACAAGCTTGGTTGATTAAAGTAAAAGGATTATAGGAGAGACTCTCCCACCTTGTGAATCTTTCATACTTTGAAAATAACAACACAAAGAATTTATAATCATCAGCAGCATAATTTACAGTCACCACTGGGCTGGTGTAGAAAAAGCTGATTTTAATACAGCTAAATACAAGGTGAGGAATAAGGCAGAATAAATGTAGGTTGTGTTGGAAAGATAGTGAAGTTTTTGCTTTAACAGTGTGTTTCAGAGAAGAATTTATGGTTTACAGTTGCCAGATGCTATAGTGTTTGCAGTGGCCCTGGGTCTCTAACTTGGTGAGCTGGTGGCTGGTGTCAGCTTGGTTAGAGCCAAAAAATTGAGCTGATCTCTGTCATCCATACAGGAGAAGTGAGAGGTGGCCATGCAGCTCTTGGCACCATTGGGGCTCCAAGAGCATCATCCCACACCTCCTCTGGCCATTACGGATGCAACAGCTTCACCCCTAGCTCTTCCTTTGCCTGAAGGTCATTGCCATGTGTTGTTTTCCTTTTCAATCTATCAAAGCCTTACGCTGGGAGGAAAAGCTCTCTTTGTGCTAGTGCTCAGAACTGTCAGTAGAGACTTAATTTGTCTTTTGCAATTTACAACTCTCTGTTATCTCAGTGCTCTAGAGGTGACCCCATCCCAGTGGTGATCAATACTTTTGGTGGGTGGAATGGGCAGTGATCTTGTGTAGGCAAAGAAAAATCTGTCTCTGAGCTTGCCATTAGAAGACCACCTTAATATTGCTCCAGGTGTGCTCACAGGAGAGGAAGGGCATGCAAGGTGTGGAAACACCCACGTGTGTCTGGAAGCAGTGAGCACAGGGCTGAGCAGGCAGCTGTGGGTGCTCCAAGTAGACCCCCCCGAGGCTGCTCACACACCCCATGGGCTGCATTTCACTGGGGAGCCGCCACACTTCCAGAATTTGCCTTCCTGTTTAACCATGTTTTGAGGCAGCTCTGGAATGTTGTGACAACAAAACCTGACATTTTCTGTCTGACAAGTGCAGAGCAGCGGCCCTGGGCTGCAAGGATGTATTCAGCTCTCCATCATTTTCTTCAGGTTTATTTTTGTGTTCGTTTTTGGCATGTCTCTCTGTTACTTGTGGGAAAAGTAACAAAGGGAGAAATGTTGGGTTGGTTTTTTTTCTTTTCTAATTCCTCCACACAGCTCTCCTAGCTCGTGTGCTGATAAGTCATTTTTATGTGAGTAAAGGGGATTATTGATGGTTTCTGTTCAGTTATGTCTATCCATAATGTGTTTGAATACAAGCCCTTTATTATCTCTCTGCTGGTGTTCAGTAAGTCTCCCAGAATAAAGATAATTTTTTGTGGGTTTTTTTTGTTTGTTTGCTTTTTAATTCTGAGGGCTGACAGGACCAATATCTCCCAAGGAATTGTCAATGCATTGTTAGAAACCATGCTAACAATGACACGATTTATCTCACGAGATACTCCAGAGAATCAGACAAAGCCTTATAAGCACCAAAAAACATTACCAGACTTTTTTTCACAGGGCTCCTTGTGCTCTTTTGGATGGATTGCAGATGCTAATAGAGATATTAGAGGGAATTTGTGGCTATTAAGTAATGGTTGAATAGCAGTGCTGGCAGGGAATACAGAGAATAGAATCATAGAATCATGGGATCATTCAGATTGGAAAATACCTCTAGGATCATCTAGACCAACCTCCTTCGAACATCTCCCTAACCCCTAGACCATGTCTCGAAGCACCACATCTACTCGTTTTTTAACACCTCCAGGGATAAATAATTTTGTCCCATGCTTGCTCCAAGGCACGGGCCACTTATGTGAAGATCTCTGCCTGCCTTGATCTCAAGGAACTCATCCCAGGAGCCCCAATGGACCAATTTCTAGAGTTCACAACCATCCAGCCCTGTGGTGCTGATAAAACCTCCTTTCCTCTATGAGGAACAGACATCAAAAAGTGTTCATCCTTGTCAACTTCCTCAAGGTCTGTCTCGTTTGCGTTTAATTTGTTCTTCCTTGGCTTTCTTCTTTGGAGGAAGTTTGCTTGAAATCAAATTTCATCCCAGGGTGATGACAAACTCATTTGAGACAAATGCATGAATTCAGGAGCACAAAATCACTGCTAATGTTATCTCCTTGACTTTCACTTGTAGTTCCTGCACTGAGTTGGTTAAGTTTCAAGCTGAGGCTTCTGTAGGATAACTGGAAAAAAAAAGGCATCCTCAATAGCTTATGCCTACAGCAGGACTTTCTGCTTTCATTTCTTCCCCTTCATCACCTTCAGCTCAGAGGTGATTGTGCTGCTGCTTGGCACAGAGTTTGTGGCCACGACCATGTCATTTGTGCGCTTCATGAGGCCAACGTGCGAAAAGTCACAGAGCAATACCAAATTGCCCTGTTCTCGCACTGTCTGCAGCTTCAGAGAAACAAGGAAACCGAGGCGCTAATCACTCTAGGCAACAGGCGTTCAGGTGAGCCTCAGCAGCTTCATGATACAGACTGTCATATCAGAAGATAAAATTAGACTCTGACCTTGAAACCTATCTGTGGCAGAGCAGGAGCTGTGGCCTTGAAGCCACCCACATCCCATGTAATTCTCTGGAAATTACGCACTTTGAAAATGCCTGTCTTTCATTCTGACAAGCTTATATCTCTTCTTACGGCACAAGGTGCTCCTGCCTTCTTTTCCAGACTTTGTCTTCCTCCTCCTCTCTTCGCCGTGCACCGAGCTTAGAACATTTTCTCCTAGAGCATCTTCACCAGAAAAGATCTTTTATCATGCATCCAGCAATTGAAAGAGAGAGCTGTGCTGATAGGCAGCTCTTCTCAAGAGTTCCTGCAGCTGATGTATTTATCTTCCAAACTCAGCTCCCCTTGGCAGTTCATTCACAGGAAAAAAAAAACCAAACAACCAAGAAGAAAGGAAGGCTGAAGCCTTGATTGTAATTAGGTTTTGTGGAGAGGCAATATTACCTGCTTAAAAAGCAAGCAAACAAACAAAAATGCATACAAAGAAAGCCTGTCTCTCCTTTTGTCCTCTGAATGCAGCCTTGCTGCTCTTCATGTGAGAGTAGAAATGAGCAAACTGTAATATAATCAAAATGCTTAGAGATAATGAATGTTTTGGTACCTGTATTTAGTGATAATGTCGACTGCCCCTCCATTAATAATAGGTATATTTTCAGTTCAGTGGAAATATAATAAATCTATAGCAAGTCCGGGTAGAAACAACTGATTTCCACTTCAATGGAAGCAGAAAGAAAAGGCAGGTCTTTTATGACACTTAATCAATGATAAACCACCCAATAACGCATATGCACGAGAAGTGTTGAAACTCCAATAGCATCTGTGAGCCTAAAACAGTTTGACTGGCCTTCGTTCAGCCTAGCAGGAGTTACTACCAGGTGAAATACATAATCACTTCTATTTAATTTTATGTCAGTAAAGCAGCAGGGTCATATACTGTAAATCAGAACAGGAACTGTACTTTCTAATTTGTTTTTGCAGTGTTCCTTGCTCTGCCAAATTGTTCATTAGCAATTATGATTAAAAAATCAAGTTTTTAAAATTAAACATTGAAAAATGACTTTAAAAAGCATACTTCTCACAACATTTTTCAACATTTTTCTCTGAGGTTCTTATTGAGATGGATAGCGGAACTACTTAGACCTACAGTTTGGTAGAAACATTAATCTACATTTAAAAAAACAAATCAAAACAAAGGCACATTTATTCTGAATCTGGAAAGCTAAAAGCTCTTTTCTGAAATATTTACATTTTAAAGCTCAAGGTAATAATAATGAAGCCTGCATATTTAAAAAGGAAGAATTTACTGTCAGTGGAAGCCTTTCATTGCTTTTCCTTGCAAACAGCATAATTTCAGTAAGAGCAGGGCCTCTCCACTGGACATAACACTCACTGTAAAACAATGTGAATGAATCCAGTGCTGGAGTATCAGAGCCGGAATCCATTTCTCCCTTTCTTCCTCAGTGAATAACACTTTGCTAACAAGCACTCTTAGTAATATGGAGGATTTTTGCAGTTGCTGGAGGTGGGGACTCTGTCTCATCATAGACCCCAGATAAGAGTGAAAGAGAGGCTTGTGAATGAGGCTGTATTTGCTCTTGCAGTGAAATGATTAAAATAATCTCACCATACTTAAGACGTACTAAGAGTACAGGTACCCTCCTGACACAGCTAAGGAACCCTTTAATAATGAAACACTTCACCTCTGATAACAATGAGTGCGTTGAATTGCTATGTCCTGAAAGCAATAATTTCTATTTTCATTGGAAAGACCTCATTTATACCCAGATAAGCCCTGGGCCAGACTGAAAATATATCTTTGCTTGCTGGGAAAATTTGTACTGTCCTGGACACAAATGTGGGAGAGAGGGTGGCTCCTGGGGCTGTGCTTAAAGTTATTATGGGTGTCTCTTCTCATGCCTGGAGAGACTTTCAAAAGTTCATTAGAGGATGTGTTTCCACTCCCACTTTCTTGCTCTCTTGGTGTCATGATCTCTTCTTGTCTATTCTCCTTTCTTTCATTAGCACTTTATATAATTTGGCACTTCATCAGGATGATGGCCTGTTTACTGTATGCAAATAATTCCTAAATTATGCATGAATAATTATGAATTTGCATGTTGGTTTCCCGAACTGGCATATTGCCATGTAAAATTAGCTTCACTTGAATGTGAGCGCAAAAACATGCCGACACAGTCAAATTAAAATTGAAGGAAGAGCTCACCTTGAAGGGAACACAAACTGTTGAGCTGCTGCTAGAAAAGAGCAAAGTACAGCTTGAGCCTTATAGATGCAATCTATTTGATGATCTGAGGACTTGGTGAGGAACTGGGACAATGGTGTGCAATGGGATGTGGGCTTTTAGCATTGCAACACCTCTTCTGGATCAAAGGTGCCTTCCAGACATCATCCTCACATATGGCAATTCCTGACTTGACTCTTATCCATGCCAGTGGAGTGATTTGATGCATTTGCAGAGGTCTGAGGTGGACTGTAGGACTTGACCCGGCCCATGCACACCCCTTGCGAATGGCGTGAAGTGTTCAAACTGCATGCTGCAAAGGAGCCACAATGGGGATTTGAACCCTTTTGCACTTCCTCAAGGTTTGTGTTCTGGCAGGGCTGGGTCCCAGCTCAGTCACTGGGGCTTGTGTGGGCACTCCTGAGGCCACATGTTTGTCTCTGCTGTGCTGATGTACGCTCCGTCCCACCCTGGCAGAGCTGTGGATGAATTATGCTGGACACTTGCAAGTCAATTAATTAAATTGAAATGAGGTATTTACATTTTGTTTCTCTGCCATATAATCTCCTACTAAATCTACTTCTGAGTAGACAGCCTACCTCTGATCAGGTGTACCAAACTGCTTAAAAGAAGACTTCCAAATCTGAACACACTTTGTTCTCTTTTGCTACCAAGAGAAGGCCGGGGTGTATTTGCTGTGTTCTGTGCTCTGAAATCATCATCTTAAGAAGCTTTGCTATGCAAAACCCCTCAGCAGACCCACTTTGTATAACAGATCTAAGAATGGTGGTGGAGGTGGTCGCAGCCCTTTCACAAGAAAGAGTACAAGTACTAAAGGTCTTCTTTCCTTCCTAATATATCTCCCAAGATGACATGGAATATATTTAGAAGACTGAAGATGAACATTCAGTAGGCATAGAGAAACCATTGAAGAACAGTTCTCAGTTGGCAATAGGACTAATTCTGGCTTTAACCTCTGTTGCCCATTCTAGTAGGCTTTGTTAGGTTTGTGTTTAACTGTTGCAAGCTCATGTGTCTCTGCATAAATGTTCCCGTTAGAATCTTCATTTTGAATTTCCTGCCAGGACAGAGCTGTTGATGACAACCTACTTGAGCACATCTTAAAAATTCTGCACCAACCTTGGTATATTGGTATTATGGTGCTCTGTTCTGTATTGTTTGACAAGGGTTAATTAGAATAATTACTATTAATTATGCTATCTGAGATATTATATGAATTATGCTGTCTGAAATGTTTTGTATGTATAGGAACACCAGGATAGAGGCGTATTGCTGTCCTGTAGTTGTGGGCATCCTTGGCTTTGCTACAGGTTTGATGAGTGTTATACAGGATCAGAGTTTTCTTTTTGATGGGGGTCTGTCTAAACTCATGACTCCAGTGAGCAAAAGGCTGATATTTTCAAAAATACCAGTTAACAAAAAAAAATTGCCCCTTTTCTTAAAATCTTATCAGTGGACATGTTATTCTCCCAATAAGTCTGTTATTCATCAGAAACAAAGTTCACCGTAGTAGCTTTTTTAATTAAAAAGAGAACCAGTAAAAAAATCATGATAGTTTTATTGTTTTTTAGTGTAAATCTGATTTCTTAGCAACTGGAGACATAATATTTGCTCCATTTGCCTTGTGTGCTTAGCATGGTTTCATGGGGCTGGAAACTCAGTGACATCTATGAAAAAGTGAGCTGGTGCTCCTTGCTTCATCGAGCAAGCAACAAAGATGACAAAATGAATCTCAGCAAATCCCCACCTATGGACAAAGTTGAAGGAGAATTTAATGACTAATTTGGCAGAATCAGCAGACATAAGGCTCCTATATGATATTTTGCTTGTCCAGTATTATGTTTCCTTCAAATCTGAAAAGCTGAGTAACTGCAGAGCCCTTCCTCTTGTCTTCCTCTCCTCCTTTTTTAACCAAACTCCTGTACCAGGGTTCAGGACAGGGACCATCCTTTGGCTCTTTGCATATGGGTCACCCTGCATAACTGAGCTGTGAATGTTGTTGGACTGCTCTGACTGCTTGAAAACACCGTGTTTCACCAGCGTCTTGTGCTGCAGTGAGTGCTGGAGTCTTCCCAAATTCCCTCTTTAAATCCCCTCCTTACTCTCTGCCTGGGGAGGGCCTGGGGATGCTGACCAATGATGGCGCTTCCTGTAGCACTGAATTGTGCTGATTTCTAGGCAATGGATCTAATGCTCTGATTCGCATTCCTCCCCTAGCAGCTCCACAAGCATTGCACGGAACTGTTGCTACGCTGCCAGAAGCAGGCAGAGGTTCATCTGCACTCCAGCAGGGAGGAAGAACATGCTGGGGAGCAGGCAGAGTTGCTCTAAAAAGTATCTAGGGAATGGTACTGAACTGGTAGCAAAAGGCAACATGGATGCTGAGATGGCAGTGCAGTTTGCATCGATAGCATCATTACCACCCACTTCAGTGGTGCTTCCAGACCAGAAAGTGATTACTTGGGTCTATGATCAAGTTACCTTTTCTGCTCCCCTTCCCCCTTCTACATTTTATCCTCTGACACCAAACAATCCACAGGGCTGAGCCTGGTGGGACTGTAGCAGAGCAGTATAGGTTCAGGGAAACAGGGGGGCTCTGGGCACCCACCTTGGTCCT
Organism: Eurystomus gularis; assembly: GCA_013400335.1. Classification (NCBI taxonomy): domain Eukaryota; kingdom Metazoa; phylum Chordata; class Aves; order Coraciiformes; family Coraciidae; genus Eurystomus; species Eurystomus gularis. The sequence continues at coordinate 123,058 of VZZY01020191.1, read as the reverse complement.
GGCTCACACTCCCCATCAGCCACCCCTCTTTTCGCCCATTCATGATTCACCTGTCAAATGCTTTGGGTCCACTGGGCCTAGTGTTACAACCTTGTCTTTTGATGTTTGTGATGCTTTCATTAACAGAAATTCAAGACGATCCTCTCAGTACAGACATGCATAATATTCTGGCTGGGGATCTGAACCAGAGAAACATGGACATCTGACACCAGGTGCAACCCACAAAGCTCAGTGGGTCCTAAGAGGGAGAGAGCAGAGAAAGAGAAGGGAATTTGTGGTCCTGACGTTTAAGGATGGAGGAAATGGGCAGGCTGTGAGCAGCCTCTTTCACCAGTGCCAATGGGCACAGCTTGCTGGAGGGCTGAGTTGTCACTTGCTGACTGTCTGCCCCTCTCTGCCAAAGCAAAAGGATGTTTAATTGGTATGGAAATGTGCCAGCAACATCCTACATCTTCTTTTCTCTTTCTGGAAGCTTGCAGGGAGGGTGGAACAGGAATTTGAGCTTTGAAGAGAATTTTCCCTGGTTTTCACCTGCTTTCTGTGTTTTTCTTATCATGATAATGGTGGTAAAAGATAAACTTTAGAGCCAACAATGCTGTTCTAATAAACCTGTGGTTAAAATAGCAAAGGGAATGCAAATTAAATACCATAATCATTTAGAAGCTGTAGTTTCTTTTAAGTATAAGTACTTGCCATTTCAGCTTTAGAATGTGGGTGGATTCTATTAAATGTAATTATTTTCCTAGAGGACTGCAGGGTAAAGGTGTTTCACAAATGCACAGATAACAAATGAGGATGATTTAAAAACAACACAGAACGTTGCAGTTGTTAAATATATGGATGATAAAGATACTCTGTTACTGACTCAACCTCTCTTTTCAAGTCTGCTTTCTTCTGATGTTGCTGTGTTCCAGAGCTCCCAGAATGAATAGTTTAAAAATATTAATTACATATTTATACATATAAACACCAGTAAAATTTGCTGCTTAGTGTGTTGGAATGAACTTTCCTTTTGGCTTCAGTCAGAGCTGGACTGAGCACCCAAGAGTTTGAGCCTTTGGGCTTGAACTTCAGTGCTGAAATTCAGCTCTCTGCTCAGCTGCTGTCCCCAGGGGCACTGCCAGTCCATAGATTCAACATTTTTCAATATTTACATTTTGCACATGGACATGTGAATGCTGCATCCAAATCTTGGCCAACAGGAGACATCTACTTTTCTTCTATGTCTTTGCAGGGAGGTCTTATATGCAGCGGCTGTGGAAACCATCCTGTGGCAACCTGTTCTCCCCAGGTACCATGCTTAAAATGGAGTCCAGCACTCAAACCTTTCTATGGATCTGGACTTTGGTGACCAATTTCCAGGTAACTCTAGCTCTCCAAGAAACCTTGCCATTCTGGTGCTCTTCATAACCAGTAGCTAAATGCCATCACTTTACAGGAATACTGGGCAAAGCTGACTTCTTGCAATTTTGTGAGTGTAGCTGAAGGATGGCTGCAGCAAACCACAGCTTTGTGGTTGCCTTGTCTTGAACCATCTTTTGCACCATGGAGTGCTCCAGTGCCAGGAATGGCTACACTCCAGAAATGGCCATGCTGAGCTTGGGATGGCTGCAAAGCCTCTCATTTCACAGGCATTTGGTGCAGTGTGGGAAGGCACGGCATTACCTGCATGGAAGCAGCAACACAGCATGAATCAAAGCATGCCACCCATGACACTTTCCGTAGGAAGCTATCTCCACTCAGAATTATTCTTGAGACAAAAACTCACTGCACTGGCTGGCGCAATTAAATTAAGGATGATAGGGAGAATAAAAGAAAATTAAAAAGTCCCTCTCCCAGTCTTCTGTCCATCCACTCTGAAACATGCTGGAAACACTGCAAGTTGTTTATCCATGGTCTTTCATAGTGTATAAGGAGTTCAAAACCTGTGCCAGTTGCCTGGTGGTGCCTGAGTTTGGGAGGGTCCCCTGAATACCTGAAAAAATTGTACATGTCTCAAACCAGGACCCAGCTCCAGCACGCACTTTGAATTGGGTTTTCTAAAAATGTGTAGTGCCGTATGGAGTTCCCTGTGTGCTTTCCCACTTGTGTTTGCATGAAGTGTAGCAACTTTTCTGAAGTCAAGCCTGAGACAAGCATGAGCATATAAGGAGAAAATTAGCTTCCATATTATTTCATTCCACGTAAGCAAAACAGTAAAAAGGTGTGGGGATATTTTTCATGGTTTTATGGTGAAAATAGAGTGAGGAAGCAGATTCTGGGAACTGTCAATGTTAAAACATCATCTGAGTAGGTGAAGCCTGGAGAGTAGCTGTTAGTAGATCTTTCAAGGTTAATGTAACTGATCTTATTTTGTTGATTGCATAAATGATTCTTTCCAGGGAGATTAGTTATAATCCAGAAGTTAACACATCATTTCATCTTTGATGATGTTTGTACAAATCTTTCATATAACCTTTCAGGCACACAGCCCTGCTAGCTCAGCATATTTCATCGAGGAATTTGTTGTAAATTAAACTATTGTGGTGTATCTTCACATTAGAGCTAAAGGGGAATATTCTGATGAAGCTCTTTCTCCTTTGAAAATGCCAATTCATTGGAAATTAAAAGTTTCACAGAATTTTTGCCAAGATATATGACCCTGCCTTGTTGCTTTGCCAGTTGGCATGCTGAGAATCCTGAGTTCTACACCCACTCTCCTTGGAATCCTGGTTTGCAAGTATCCTTTTAAACATCAGTGGTGGTAAAGGTGGTAAAGGGCAAATTCTGCAAACCTGGTGCTGAGACATCCCTCTGTGGGACTTCATGTATGCACAAACATGACTTGGCATGTGTAAGGAGCATGAAATGGGGCCTGGGAGGAAAGGAAGTTAGGTGGAATCTGAATGCACATCTTTTTTAGTAGCTCCTATGGTACCAGCAGCCCACTTATCTGGAGCTCAGCTGGAATATGCTGCAAAGCAGAGTCACCTTTGGCTCAATGCCAGGGACAGAGATAAGGAAAATATTTATAAAGCAAAGTGTCTTTCCAGACCTAATCAGCCAGAACATTTTTAAGCCTCACTGGTCAAGCTTGCACAGCTTTTTAAAATTAATTAGCATTATAAAATTTGTGAGGAAGGGGACACAATAATACAAGTGTGGATATAGAAATAGCTTAAAAATATTAGAAGTATATCAATTTAGCTTTGAACGAGACATACTGGTGAAAGCATATGGCCTGCACAAAGCAAAATCTTTGCTTTCTCACCAGATTCTGCCCAAGGAATCAAAAACATTAGAGATCTTGGGAAGTTGCAGTATGACTTTCTGTAAGGCTGATGCTTTTTCATCTTTGCAGAAGTCAGTGCTTTCTGATGTTGCAGTAAAATACAGTTTGCTTTTCACGAAAGCAAATTACTGTTTTATTTTGTTATTGCAATAACACCTTGGAGAGACGGTAAGTAGGTCTGGGGTTTTGAGCATTGTGGCCTGGACAAGGTATTTGCTCCATGTGGATTTGCTTTCATGTACATCTCAATGCAAGAGCAGCAGTGCAGAGCTGATGTGCAAGTCAAGATGTTGCGGCGTGCTCAGCACCTAGACTGGGCCACCATATGCACTGGGGCCCTTGGCAAATAATTTGCCGTGGGTGGCACGTCCTGAGAAGCTGCTAAGGTGTGTTCTAGACATTTACAGTCTCCAGACCCTCCTTTTCATGCAGAAATAATCATTGCCTCCTCAGTAGCAGGTTTTGCCTCAGCCTGCTGGTAAGTTGACATTCCTCTGAGTACTTCTATCTCTGCATCTACCATGTTGTGCAGTTCTCCTCCAAGCTACTAGCAGTAGCCTCTGCCTGTGTCCGAAGAAGGTTCAGCTAGCAAATGTATTCCTTTCCTCCTCCCCTGCTGCGGAGGCCTTGCTGCCACGCCCTTCACATCTCAGACATCGCTCCGCAGAGGGTGAGCTGGGAAAAGCATTTGGGCATGGCTGGGCCTCCTCTGTTGCAATACAGATCTGTAAAAAGGAATCTGTAAAAAGCAGTGCAGCACATGGGGGTCGTACAGGGGAGGTGAGGCTGTGGTGCAAAGTGTTGCTGGTTAGTGCCCACAGAGAAGAAAGGCCCTTGGATGGGTTTGTTACAGGAGTACATTAATCCCACTAAGGTGGTGGGATGTGCTTTTGAGCTTGGTCCTTGCATCTTTCCCACCCTTCCCCATGCAAGGTGCCTGCTGAAATCCTTGCTGCAGGCAGGACACAGCTGCCTCTGCTGGGGCTCCTGAGAGATAAATTTAGATTGCAGTCTTGGATTTAATCACTGTTTCGCCAGGCTGCAAAAAAATATTGCTATTGGCACTATGTGTGGAAGGAATATGAGCAGACCCAAACAGAATGAACCCAAGAAAAGGTGCTTGTCTAGCTAGGGACTTTTCTCTCTGCTAAATTTCAGTGTCTGGCAGCAAATGGCAGAGGTGTAAGACCTCCTCAGAAATAGGTGGCAGGCATCATTTCTAATACAAAATACTAGACAAACTCAATAAATGGGTTCCAGGGCAAGGAGAGTATCTGAGCTAGCTTGCTGTCAGATACAGTTCCCATAACTAACAGCTTCCAGATTTTAGGTGCCGTAATGATTTCAGTGTTCCTGTCAAAGACTAAGTGAGCTGAGACCCTGTAAGCTTCGTTCCCTAGGCTTGCGTATCTAGTATTTCGTAAGATATAAAGTTTTCCCCAGCCTTTTCTATTTACTTGTGCACATAAATAAGAAATTATATTGAACCTATTGTATCTGTCAAGATGTGGTCCTCATGGTGAAGATCTCTGCATACGTGTGAGGAAAGGGAGGCATTCCCAACCAGTGCTTTCTTGCTGTTTCTTATTTTCTTTACAGAAACTTAGTATTTTTATGCTCACCTTTCTCTTTACTGTTCTGGGATATCTACCTAAACAAGTCTGTACATCTGTAATGCAGAGAAGTGTGGAAGCTATACTCACTTCTATGCTCAACATTATGTTATACAGGTTTCCATAATTAGCTTCTTTCAGCTGCAGTTTTCCCTTGCAGTTTTCTGTCATCCAACTGGCGGGAAAGTCTTCTAACTGTAAGTGTAAGTTAACATCTTCCTGTTGGTACTCCAAAAGAAAGTGATTCTAGGAAAATGAAAGCCAAATGTTTAAAAATTCTTCTTGTGAGATGATCAATCTTTTTCAAGTAGAATTGAGACCCTCTAGCATGCTTAAATTACTATTGATTTTATGGAAAAAAAAAAAAAATTATTAGTTTTTATTTTATTTGGCCTTTGCTGTCAGATCCCTCAATACCTTAACTAGTTATCTGAACACTTTATGGTCAAATAACAAATAGTCTTCACAATTTAATTAAAAAGTTAAGTGGCATAACTATTTATCAAGCCAAATGAGTAAAGATCTTGCCATTTTAATGTCATAAATCAGAATATAGACTATCATCAGTTTAATTTTCTCTGTTTTCAGCTGATGCACCCATGGCAAGCACATGAGCAATTTCTAAAATGCTTCAAAGTTAGCCCAATAGCTCCAGTAAGCCGAGGTTGCATTTGTATTTCTTATTGCCCTCAGGAGTAGATTATCCCTTCTCTTTTACTTTATCCCTTCTCTTTACTAGTGTCTTCCTGGGCTGAACTGTGTGTAATGATGAGTGTGGTGATGTGTGGTTACATGTGTCCCTAAATAAACATCTTTTGAACACCGATCAGCTCTTGCCATAAAACATTGACATTTTTTGGATGTGAATGTGTTGCTTAGTTATATGGAAAGCTACCAGTGCCTATTGGCATCTTGACATTTCACTGCTGCAAAACTCTTAATTTAACACATTCTGCCATTTATCGTGAACAAATTGATGGATTCAATCACCTGTTGTCCACAGCAAGGTCAGACATGTCTGCCTCACTGGGGAAGCCTGGTGTGTGGTGAGGAGGAGCGCTGAGGAGTGATGGCCTATTCTGCCGTCACTCATTTGGATGCTGTTTGCTACATACCATTAAAAAATTGTCTTCTGCTTCAGGCCACAGCTAGGCAGCCTGGCCCTTCCTGCAAAAATCACCTGTTAAAATGCATAAGGCCTCTCCAAAAGGATCTGCAGAGCTCTGTGGGACCTCCAGAAATGAGTGACTGAACACGTAGTTGTCATGGAGGGCTGTTAGCTAGGACACAGGGGATGTTGCACCTTCTCCATGGGAAGAACAATGTGCTCTCGGCTGCGGGTGTTATCCTCGCATCATTTCAGCTGTGACAACCAGGCTGAGTGCTCTGCATGGCACTGATGGTGCCAAGTGGCCCCTGGCATCATAGCTTCGCTAGGGCATGAGGCTGTTTTGGCATTGCCAAATTTGACTTCTGTTGCTCTCTGAATAAGCTTCCACTTAAATTTCTCATGATGGCTCTGTAAAAAGACATTTTAAGAAAGACTTATTGCATGGCCAGTCTTCTTTTTGACTTAAACTCCCATGCTGCACTTACCTGAGTATAAGGTTTCTTCCCAGCTGCAACTTGCCTGAGTTGATGCCTGAGTGTGTCTGCACTTATCTGTCTTGTTCAGATTTATCATTTGAAAGATTTTAAACTGAAAAGAGGAATATGATTTCTAAGGCTGAATACCTTATGCTGGGCAGATACTGGCACTTGTAGACACCTGAGTGGGGGATCTGCAGGAGCCACTGGTGTTTAGGTACCTACTGGTGATTGTCTGGATCTAGCTTAGAGGGCTGTGGTTTATAATGGGAGCTCTAAGAAGTTTTCCAGATTATTCTTGGACTGCTGGCAAGTATCTCCCCATTCTGACAGCCCCTTATCACAAGGCTTTAGCTTTGGGAGATGGCTCTGTGTTTTCTACAAAGTTGAAGGTTTAAGTGCAGGGCAGCAGTAACTGCTTCAGTAATAATGGGACTGGGAGATTTTTCATCACCATTTTCTATCCCGGTGGGGTGCATTATGGCTCCTGCTCCTTCACTGTGATTTCACTATCATTAAGGAGAGGAAAATTTTGAGGGCTTGAAGTTGTCTCACTTCTTTTTGCAGTACTATATAATTTTATATAAATGCATTCACGCATTTTCAGAAGTTTATTTCTTATTTAATAATATTCATTAAGATCTTTTCATCAAATAATTTAAAAGCATTATAAAACAAGTTTTGAATAGAATAGCAAAAAATTACTGTATGACTTCATCAAAGTGGAATTAAACCAACTGTTTCCTTGGACCTCCATAAGAATACAAAGAAGTACTTGGGTACACTGAGCTAAAAATCTGAGCTAGTCATGCCTGTTACCAACTTACTGACCCTCTACTTTGATTAAATTTTCTGCACTGTAAAGAACAAAACACATGTGAGCACATGTCCTTTGCACTGAGCTAATGGATCCATCATGAGTGTTGCTTTAGTCACCAAACTAACTGGAGTTAGAAAAAGTTTGCTATTTCTGTAGTAATACTCATCATTAAGTCTACACAATTAATACACTACATACACATTTCATGTTTATCCTTCACTGGTGTATAATAGTGGCCTACTATAAGGGTTTTATCCTATCATTTGTTTATTGGTAATGAAATAAAAAGAAAAAAAATATGTAGTTGTTGAACACATGGTACCTGCCTACAGCTATTGCAGATGTGTCCTGTTTGAATGAGTGCAGTAATACAAATGTTATAATATTCTATCTTGTTCATAGTAGTAAGGATAATACATTTTTATTCGGTAAACAATATATCTAATTGTTTGGATACTACTGAGTACAAAGGACAGGAAAAATTGTCATAGAATCATAAAGGTTGGAAAAGACCTCTAAGATCATCAAGTCCAACCATCAACCCAACACTACCACGACCACTAGACCATGTCCTGAAGTGCCACATCTCCACGTTCTTTGAACACTGCCAGTGATGGTGACTCCACCACTTCCCTGGGCAGCCTGTTCCAGTGCCTAACCACTCTTTCAGTAAATAAATTTTTCCTAATATCCAATCTAAACCTCCCCTGGAGCAACTTTAGGCCATTACCTCTTGTCCCATTGCTGGTTACTTGAAAGAAAAGACCCACCTCACTACAACCTCCTTTCAGGTAGTTGTGGAGAGCAATAAGGTCTCCCCTCAGCCTTCCCTTCTCCAGACTAAACAGTCCCAGTTCCCTCAGCCGCTCCTCATAAGACACGTTCTTCAGACTCCTCACCAGCTTGGTTGCCCTCTCTGGACCTGCTCCAGCACCTCAATTTCTCTCTTACACTGTGGTGCCCAAAACTGGACACAGTACTCAAACCGCGGCCTCACCAGTGCTGAGTACTGGACCACGATCACTTCCCTACTCCTGCTGTCTTTTATCTTTCTTCCTTACGTCATGGCAGAGCGCTTGCATAGAAGTTGTGAACCTATCAGGTAAACGAACAACTGGAATGACCTCAGAGCAAAGTAGGATTTACAAGACATGGAGCTGGTGTTCAAAGTTCAAATAAAGTAACAAAAGAATCCTACAATGTGCAACATGTAAAGTGGACATAATGCTTTTGATTCTGAGTGGTGGATCCAGCTTATATCACCTCATCTCAAAGTCTCCTGCATTCACTGTTCAATTATTAAGGATTTTAATAAAAGGAAACTGAAACTGTACTTTCACTAACAATTGTGCAGTTTCAATTAATACATACATAATTTCTTGTAATAGAATGAAATCAAAGCTTCTAAATTTTCTGTGAAATTTTTTCCTTGAAACAAAGTCTTAAAAATCCCAGCATGAACAGAGTGTGGCTGAAATTGGGGCACTTCTCGGCTTATTTCTCTTTTAATGAAAACAGCAATTTAAACTTCAGAACATCAGTGAAAACCTTCTGGACAATTTCCTGCTGGTGTCACTGAGACCCTTCCACCATCTGGGACTCTGAGGAGGGGACCTGCTGTGCTTGGGGTGCTGTTGGCATCACAAAGGCAGAAAGAGTAGGGTTGGGTGCCTCAAACATCCTTTCAGGCAGACCCAGCAAGCCCTGGATGCCCTTCTGTGCCACTGATCACCATTGTGCTCTTTTTCCTCCCCTACTGCAAGGATGAGCCTGCTTCCTTCCCTTGATGCATGCCTCAGGCTTTTCTGTTGACGATCGGTTACTTTGCAAGTTATCAGAAAAAAAAAAAACCAACAAAAAAACCCCCCAGCAACTCCAAAACTAGTCTGTGATCAGATGGAAATAATGGTCAATACTGCTGCGCCAGCATAATGAGGTGAGTGGCCCCAAGCATGGAAGAGTGAGCATCCCCCTTATCTGTGGGATGCTGCCCTGGTCTTGAAGAGTGCTGCCTATCCCCAGTACAGTGAATGCACCTTTTTGCCTGTTTTCCCTCTACTGTCTGCTCTTGCTGTTTATCTGAAAATGGAATTTCAGTGCTCCTTGCTTCCATTTCAGACTGCTGATTACATGTATTTGTAAAGTTATTGCTGGGGCATTTTGCAGTACCTCTAAGAAGTAGCTGGGGCGCCCTGCTGTTTTGTTGCAGTTTATATCTTGTATACATACTAGTGTGGCTTCAGGGCTTCCTGGGAGAGATAAAACTGCATATGGATGGGAACCTGAGACATGGTATGAGCTAATTGCATGGAAAGGGCCAGGCCAAAGAAACGCAACCAATGGCCTGGTCCTCCTGGTATTGATGCGATGAATTTTAAGTTGTGAAAGGGTAAGAGGTGCTGCCTAGTACCCTGCTGGCCTGATCACTAGAAAAATCCATAGGTAAAGCAACAAACGTGGTGAATTGAAATTCAGTTCAAGTGAGTCTGAGTAGGTGTTTGTTCAGCAGATTGTTTATACTTTAATAATGGTTAAATCTTTTAGTTAGATAATTGTTCTACCAGCTGATAATTTGAATTGTATTGAAGAACAATATGCTAAAACATCTTCAGTGAGAAGCAGCAAAGCAGATGGTTTTGGATTCCTTTCTGTTCATTTCTAGTACATCATCATGTTAGTTATTATGTTTTCCAGTTAATTTAGTTGCACTGCATGCATTTTTCCCTGCAAATGTTGACTCCAAATACACGTTTACTGCCACTTCCCCTATAGCTATAGTGACACTAGAGCTTGGGAAGCTGGGACTCATTACCAAAGGCTGAGGCTTCTGTGTAATTTGTTTTGGTTCAGGAGATGCCATTCTATTTCCAGCTGTGCTGTGGGAATTGGGGCAAATTTCCTATGAGTACATGCCTGAGTTTTCCATTTGCATAGTTTTAGGATGTAGGGTTGTGGTGGTTTAGTAAAGCTGCTGAGATTCAGTCTCTGCTGGCAGCCGAGCCACGTGGCTGCCATGCGGCTGCCATGTGGCCGCTGTCTCCCCACCACGGACAGAGAAGAGAGTTTCAAAATGCCTTTTTGAGTTGAGATAAGGAGAGTTTAATACAGAAACACATAAGAAACAATCGCGGTAACAACAGCAATAACAACAGTAAGAAAGAAATCTACAAATAAGCGATACCACATAGACAAAGAGATGCTCCTGAGCGTGTCGCCCCCTCCCTCCCCCCACCCTGGAACCGGAACTGGCCCCGAGGCATGATGTCAGTATGGTATAGAATAGCCTGGCTGCACCAAATTAACCCTGTCCTGGCCAAACCAGGACAGGGGTCCATGTTTCTCACAGGTTTCTCTGCTAAAAGACAAGGTGCTTGGTGACTTAAAGATCCTTGAAGTAAAACTATACGTAATTTTTTTTTTCAAGTGGAAATGAATTTAAGCTGTGCTTTGCTGCTATGTTTTCTTCATTTTATAGCATTACTGTGTGTTGAGACAAAGACCATTACAAGTATAATGGCTTTTGCATTGTCCTTCTGTAGGACAGAAGCCATTCCAGGGGCTGTTTTCACCCAAATACTATTCAGTGCATAGCAGTGAGCCTCAACCCATGCTGGGCTGGAGATGTTTGGATGCTTGCAGCACCTGGAGGAATTACTGTTTCCAGCCAGTTCCCTGCAGCTTCCTGGGCTGGTGCTACAGTGAGGAAATCTGTGAATGCTGCAAGTCATGAGATGTACCAAATTCTCCATGTTGCCAGGGTAACATCCATTTTTAGGTGCAGCCCTAAATGTACTTTTCACTCAGCTTGCTTAGTACCGTCTCCCTTGTGGACGGCCAATTTGGCAGCTGTTGGTGGGAACTGGGATTGCTGCAAAATCTGAGGGGGAAAACTGACTTTAGAGGTACGGTCAAAGCAGAAAAGTACAAAGGAAATGGGAAAGAAATAATGAGAAAATTATGCATTTTGGGTTTTTTCCATCTGAAGGATGGAGGGCTTTGCTTTGGTTTGGGTATTTGTGCATTGTGGTATTTGCCATGCAGGTGCCAAAAATGGTGTGCTTCCAAGCAGGGGATTGCAGGGACTCCGTGGTCTCTGTCTGAGAGTCAGTAAGTCCCTTAGGAGCCCCCACAAGAGGGACTTAAACTGGTCCAGGTGATGTTGAACACAACAGAGTGCTGGCAATGGGCCAGCAGTGTGTAATGTGCATTTATGTTTGTGGCACTGTCCTCTGTCCCTACGCTGGGCCTCAACCTGCTCTGGGCACAGATTTAGAGCCTGGGTGCATGGGACTGTTATGGGGCATCCAGCCTGTTGCACAGCCTGCTTTGAGAAATTAAAATGAGCTTCACATTGAACTGAGAACTGGGTCTTGCTGCCAATGAAGCCAATAGCAATGCACTGACTGATATCAGGAGTAGACAGATTGAGCCAAAATTTGCTGCTCTTCTGTCTTATTTGCATGGAATTTAACTACCTATACCTTCAGACTCACCTATCTTCATGGAGTAGACATTAATTCTGGGCTTTCACTGGTATCTAAGTCTCTTTTGCACTGCTTTCCAAAGGCTATGTGGCAAGACCCATTTCAGGTAGGATTTTTTTCTCATTTCTGCAAAAAGAGTCTTGATTGGTGACAGTCATTGTCTATTGCTCTATTATTCAACCTGTATGGAAATTTGCTAAGAACATAGTAGTGAGGTGGAAAATCTTCTTGGGCTGGTAATATATCTGCCAGGTCTGAAACTTGTAAATAGTAGTCCGAGTACAGCCCAAAACAGGGTTTCCAATGGAAATGTTCTGTCTGAGCATGTGACCTCGAGAACCCTTGTCCAACTCTGAATTTGATCCTGCTTGGAGCAGGGGGTGGACTAGAGAACTCCAGAAGTGCTTTCCAGCCTAAGTTGTTATTACAATCTATATTATGACACTGCAAATTTGAGTAAATTATAATGGTAAGATATACATGAGCACTGGGTGAATGTAATTGGAATCTATCCTGTGGTGACATCCTTCTTCTGCCTGTTCTCAGCAAAGCAAGATTATGGAAGTTTGTGTGCACTTTGTGTAGACAAATATTTGTGCACAGGACTTTGTCTAAATGGAGGTCTACAAATCCAGTTTCTGTTTATTCTAAATGGAGCCTGCAGTGTTTTGTTTGTTTTCATTTTCATTGCATTGTTACCTGTACTTGAATTCACTAATAAAGAGAGATTTAAAAAAAAAGGTCACGTGAAAAATCATGAAGCTGGTAAGGGATGTAAGATCGCTTATTGCCCATGGCTGTCTAAGCTCATTTCAACCTAGTAACAGCTGGGATTCTACAGTGAAATTTTTTACAATCCTGGCAAGTAAAACATAATGTCTGATGTGTGTCTTTAAAATTAAAGGGAAACTCTCTCCTTAGATAAGCTGCTCATTTTCCATGTTGGCCACTGGGGAACAGCCAGTTAATTGTGCAAGTCAGTGCCTTGCACTGGGAAAAGTGATACCAACTACTTCTGCAGTGTTACAGGCTCATATGGGGTGTCACTGGAGCTAGGGGGGACAGCAGAACAGTAACTGGTCTGAGGTGACTTCACTATAAACAGCACTTCTGAAAGCAGCCCAGAATTAGGGGATACTTTGTCTTTTTTGTATCCTATATGAAAATACATTTTTCCCCTGTTATTTCTGCTTTCCCTCTCTCATCTATCGCTTAACTGGTTTCATGGATTTAAAAGTTAAGATTTACCATTAAGAATCAAATGAGGTTTGCCTAAAACTTGATGAAAAGGAAGTATCTTGTAGTATGTATTTGGCTTGACTATCTGTTTTCAGGCTCTCTGCTGTCGAGATCATTTAATGGGTGGCAGGTTCCTGCTTGCTCTTTTTCTTTATTTGGCAATGGAAGGAGAGTAGGAAGGCAGATGAGAAAAAAAGCCCTCAAGTTAGGTTATCAGAAAGATTAAAGCTTTTGAAGAAGACTCTGTTCATGCATATGTGGTAAATATTAGAAAATACAGGCACAGATTAAAGAAAGCTATATGAGAGTAGTAAAAAAGCTAGGGAAGCAGCTCCAAATTTTTATATATAGAGGAAAATATCTGAGGTGGTAGAGATCACTGTTCCTTGCTGTTGGGCAAGGACTGTGGCAGAGGCTGGTGTTTAGCCCAACTGGCAAGGGAGTGCTGGAGAAACACATTAAAAATTCAGAAGGAAATCACAAGTAGAGGTTGAGATGAAAAAGCTGGTTTTTTTCATGGCAAAGGTGGGTAGCCACGACCTTGAGGTCCTGCCCTAGATACCATGCTGCTCAACACCTGTTTTAATGGTCTGGATAGGGAATAATAATCCTGTAGACAATACAAAGAGTTAGGAAGGACTTCAGGGATCTTTAAAGAGAGATTTAAAATGAGTGAAAGAAATGGACAATGTGAAGGGAAACAGATTTAAACCTACTCTGAATTATTCTAAGCTGTGTTTCGCACTGAATGCTACAACCTCCCCCCCAGCCCTCAACCCGCCTCCAGCTTTGTGGCTTTTACTAGTTTCTTTCTATTTCGAGGTTTTAAAAATATATATCAATTTCTTTCCTAAGTACAGGAAGTCAAGGAGCTGAGACTTAGCTGTTAATCTAAAGCAGCCTAAACAGATGATCACTGCTACATCAGGCAGCAAATGCTCACCCATCCATGTGGCCCTGAGCAGGGAAAATTTCTTCTGTTTCATATGATGACTGAGTTGATTAAAATATTTAGTAGTCTTTTCATTCATGTGTTATCATGAATATTTCCATTCTCCTCCAGGTAAGAAGACAGCACAGATTTCCTTCTTGGCACAAAGTTTTAAAATAGCCCCATTCATCTATGTGCATGTTTGATGTGCAGCATGTGCTCTGCTTTTGCAAATGGTCATGCCTGTCCACTGTTTCATTCTGTCTCTACAGAACACGTCTTTATCTCTCAACTGTCAAAATACAGTGCTTTTGATTTTTTTGGCTTCGTGTAGACCTGGTGTACTGCATTGTGTTGCCTCTGCAGGATGGCATAGGAGAGGACAGGATGTTTTGGCTGCGTGGTCCAAGCCAAATGCCAGACCTTCACATGTGCCAGGGGAAGGACCGTCACAGATTGAAGACCAGAGCAGGGATGAGCACCCTCAGGGCTGCTACAAACCCAAAAGGTGAAAGAAGGTGGGAGGAGGTGGGTGAGAGGATGCAGTTGTTGTTGGGGCCAGGGGCATCCATCTGTGGGGTTTAGCAAGCAAGGCTTCATCCTACACCTTCAGCAAACCACTGAATCCTAAATTTGTCAGGGAGGTGTCTTTATCCACCCTCTAAGTGCATGGCTTCACTAGACCTGAGTATCTCTGGACAAAAGCTATTTTTCCATCTGCCTGTTTTGCTCCTACTGATAGCTGAGATTTATTTGAGAAGTTTTAGCAAGTCCCTCAGAAGACATCCTCCTGACTGCGGGGGTGGGGGGGGAAGGGGAGGGGTGCAGGACAGCCATTTCTGACTTAAATTGTCATTACATTTACCCAGTCAAAAATTTCTTGGAAACACTATTGCCTTTTCATCTGGGCAGATGTATAGCTTAACTGCCTTAACATTTCTATAGATTCATAACACCTGAATGATCACAGTATTATAGAGTTCTACAATTCAGTGTCACCTCATTACAGTTAAGAGAGATGTAACGCCAACAGTGACAAATGCAGAATAACTCCAGTTGCTGATGGTACAAATTGGATTCAGCTGAAGCTTCCTGCACACTCAAAAAGTTGGAGAGAATCAAAAGGCTGTTTAACATACTTCAGTTTTGGGGAGTAACTATGAGGTAGATGGTATTTCATGCTTATTAATCAAGGATTAAGGGAGAAACTGAACTGTTCAACATTTATTAAAACTGTCCTTGCTGCTATAAGTAAAGTACATCTTCATTTTGAAGCCTTCCTTAAAAAAAGAGTGTGTTTTAAGTTGTATTAACAGTCATGTTTGAGTTTTGCTGGGTAATATTTCAGTTGTCCAAAGTGCAAGAAGGGTAGCTTTTAGCTGACACAAGCTGCAAGCTGAAATAGATAGTGTGAAAAATCATCTCTCAAATCAGTCCATCTAAGGTCAGTTCTACCCATCAGCACGAGTAGGGAGGCTGGGGAATGGAGCAGCTGTGCTAGAGGCAGGAGCAGGAGATACTCCAAGGCTGCCTCAGGTTCTGCAGAGCCAAACCCCATCCTGTGCCCCAGAAGAGGTGGAAGCTGGGAATTCAGCTTCATCTGTGCTGAGAAATGTGGCCACTGTAGCAAAACACAAGCGCAGTTTCAAAGCTGTTTAACCAAGCAAAATAAGCTCAACTGGCAAGTGCAATTCATGCCGGCGCTACATATCTCTGCTGTGGATTTTGCCAGCTGTGCTTCTAAGCAAGTCTTATTTTTTCAAAATTCCACCACTAGTAGAGCTTGGCAGAGCGTGGTGCAAACCTGGCATGAGACACCAATTGCCTTGGCCCCTGGAGTGCTAAGGGAAGGATTGGAACAAATACCAGATCTTTCCTGGACTCATGGATAAGCTTAATGAGGACACTAAGCAGAGGCAAAGCCTCTCTCAAACTCCCTGTCAAAGCGCTCCTTGTTCCCAGAGACAGCTGGGGGAGGAAATGTCGTGCAAACTCCAGTTCTCTAATGGAGTTTTGGGAGTAGCTCTGCTAAATGTGGGGACCTGGGAATGGAGGGCAGATCTCCACAACCAAAGCATGTCAAAACAGCATCCAGAGCCTGGTGGTCACTGCAAACTGGGCAAGGCTTGTGCCTCCATTGGGTTCACAAACCACCAAGTGACTGCTGTTGTTGCTGGGTGGATCTGGTTGCTGTCAGATTGCCAGAACCATGAATTTCAAGGGGAAATAAAGGGTTTTAATATTTTTTTTCTGACTTTTCTGCTGAGTGCAATTTCCAAATTCCTTTGGAAAGGGGAAACTGGTTTTCATTGTTGGGCTTCGTGAGTCAGGCATTTTTGTCTGCTCTGTGGTGCAGTATTCTCCATTTCTCAGAGCTATTAGCCTTGAAAATGTAGACGTTTGAGACTCAGTCATTCAAGAAGTTTTAGTGCCTTCCTAGGGCCTGATATATTTTGGCTACAAATGCATTATTAAAAAACTTTATAAGGAGAAACACTGCCATTGGCAGAGTTCTCTTCCAGCATAGCCCAGATCAGAGTTGTATGTGACATGTTGAGGTTTATTTTCTGAGCTTGTTACTAGGATTTTTAGAAGTCAGGCTTTTGGACAGGGAGAGAAAGGACCTGTCCTCTTACCTGCTGAAATTAATAATAGCCAGAAGCTGTCAAGTGATGAAAGGATAGGAATGAACTTGAGGAAGGAATAGGAGGGGGCTGCTGCACATCACTGTTCCACCAGAGCCTGTAGGAATTTCTGTCATGAAAGTAGCATATAAGGAAAGCACAGAAAAATGCCACCAGGTTACTTACTCAATGGGTCTGGCAAGTGCAAGAAGGTCTGGCCGGTCCCCAGGGCCATGCTCTTTGGGCATTAATGTCTATTTTGCAAGGGCATTTTTTGTTTCCTGTCGTGTTCCTTCCCAGGTGGTTGCATTGATTTAAAAATCCCTTTGCATTGTTTCTAGAAGAAAATAGCTGCAGCAGCTTCATTAAAATCTCTCAGAAAGCTGCAGTGCTGGCTCCAGCTGGCCAGATAGTGACTGCTGTGGCTGTTTGTTCAGTGGGTCACGGGACCCCAGTGGAGGAACTGCTGGGCTTCATGCTACTTCTAGTATCATTTCTCTTTTAGGTGCTTTTAGGAGGCATGGTCTCTTCTTGTGTCATGAATACCACATCCAACTCTTCCTGCAGGTTTTGGTTTTTTTTCTCTCCTTTTTCTTGCCTTTCAACATATGTATAGGATTTGTTAAAAATAATGTGAAAGAATGAGTAAAATATATAGTTACATGTATATATTTTCCCTAATCCCCCAAGAATTTAATAATCTAAAATCCTGTTTATTTGTTGCATCTAGACCTTTTCAACCAGTAAGCTGCTCTGCTGGACTCCCAGCCAGCAGCACATGGCAAAGGCATGAGAGGGGTGTGAAACAGGGAACAACATGTTTGTCTCAAAGCATGAAAGAAAGTGCTACTAGAGCAGAAATGGTGTTGTATTACCTGGTGTGATTCTTGTCCCTGAGAGAAGAGCTTCAGAGGGAGCCCAGGGGTAGACTGCAAACCCAGCCATTCCCCAGGGTATCTGAGCAATCAGCGTGACTGAAAACGGTCCATGGTGCAAGGGGTAAAACTCTCTGACCTGATGCGCTCCTGTTAAGGTTTTGCTTCCTTGTTTGGAAAGGAAAGCCAGGAAAGAAATGGCAATGGAAGAAAGGCAGAAAGGAAGGGCAAAGAATCTGCTTTCTATTAATGGGACATTCAGTGGGGTCTGCTGGATGAGATGCCACCTCCATGTCTCAAGGTAGTTCAGCTGTCCTGTGAGTGTGGCCACAGTCCTGGGGAGATCACAAGCCACGGAGCACAGCGTGCTGCTGCAGCCTTTGTTGTTCCCACTCCTCCCAGGAGACAGAATTTTCTTTTCCTGGTTTTCTTTGTGTGACTGCTAACAGTCATTTGTCCACGCAGAAATTTTCTTAGAGGAATTATGTTCCGTTTCTAAAATTGCCTCCACCACTGATTGCTTAAAAAGAAATTGAATAGCTGCCATGCCAGCTCTTAAATGAGTGCTGCTCAGAGAGCAACTCAAGAGCTCTCCAGAGAGGTAGCAAATAAAATGTCTTTTCTGTTTCTGGGTACCCAATCTGCTCAAAAAGAGGGTGGTGAGCCAGCAGGCACGGGGGGAGCCATGTCCCCTGGTATAGTGCTGAGGGCTGGACAGGCTGGCTGTGGTGCATGGCTCGTGCAGATCAAAAGCAGAGTTCCTCATTCTCTCTCTGTGCCTTGGCTTTTCTTTTGATTTTAAAGACTCTGTTTGGAGCCAGAATGGCAAATTGGTGGCCAGTTGTGTGAAGACACTGTGGGGAAAGACCTGGATCAGAGTAACGCCTGTGAACTGGGATGCATCTTGTGGAGCTGAAGCCTGCAGAGGAGGGGAGAAAAAAGAGTGCTTTGGGATGGGAATAAGGTTGCTCTTTCCTGCCTTTGGCTGCCAGAGGGATGCTGGGGTTTGAAAGCTACTGAAAAGCAAAGAATTTTTCTGGCAGAGGGATGTGAGCCTCCTGGCTACACCCTGCTGCGATGAGGATTTGGCACCTAAACAAAGTATTTCTTTGCTGAGGCACTCTCTCCCAAAGGTCTGTTTGAGGGGAGAAAAATAAAGAGAAGGAGAAGAAAAACAGCCAGCAGAAATCCCTTAGAAAGAGCAGCTCCCGGTTAATGCTGCACTGCAAGCTTTGAAAATCAATGTTGACAATTGCAGGTTGCTGCACTAGAAGAAGAATAATTTGAATTGCAGGCACAGAGCTCCAGATTATTTGCAGACACCTAGGCCATGCTGCTGGCAGCTGGATGGAAAGCCATGTCTCAAAGTGCAGAAGTAGAAATGTCATAGTGTGAATCACAGAACAGATGACAGCTCTCAAAATGTTATGGTGACATTGTGAAATAGCATGCCCAAAGCTTAAGGATGCCTTGTGAGAGGTGCCTGCTCTTATTTTTTGGTGAACAACCTCAGAGGAAACAGCTATGTCTTTTTGGTGGAGATTTCTGGCTTGACCTTGTGTAACTTCCTCAGGTTTCTCTAGCTCTGAGCTTTCCCAGCCTGATCACCTCAGCACTGGTGCAGGTATGCTGACTCATGGGCACACTTCGATGTCAAGGAGCAGGGAGATGCGAGTGCCTAGATTTGAGCAACCAGGGAAGGGCTAAAGCTCTGAAGGGCTCAGACTCCTTCCTGTGGTCCACATGAGGATGTCTGAGCCTCCTCAGATAACAGACATCCCTTCTCTGTGTCAGCCTTGTCATGTTGTGAAAACCACATGTAATGTATGTGTTTGCATTCAAATAACATTAGTGATCAAGATAATCCCCTCATGCCTGGTCATCCTCATTTTGTCTCTTGCTCAAAGTTGCTTTTTGAAGTCTTCTTTTAAGAGCTCAGCTCTGTCTTTCACCCCCAGCACACTGGGGATGAGGCACCCCTGATCTCTGAGGTCTCTCCTCTGGGTTTGGTGAGGTTTGTAGTCATTGTCAAGCTGCAAAAAAAGTTTGGTTGACACCTATTGTTTCAATTCCAGTGGAGTTGTTGGCAACAAAGGCTCCAAATAGCCCATTTGTCTCGAGCGGTGCATTTGAATATTTCTTTTCCACATCCATGCAGATTGGAATATAATTTTTTGGTAAGGGAGTGGAATTTTCAAACAGAATTTTTTCCCTTTGGATCCATTAGATTATAGGAAATAGAAACACAAATTAATTTTAAAAGCCCACAAGAATAAAATAGATGTTTGCAAACCCGATGCTTATTAGACATTATTTTCTCATCTCAGAAAACAGCATGTTGACTTTATTATCATCCAAACAGACTATGTTGCCTATATAGCTAAATAATGACAACTGTACCCCTATTGCTCATCTCCCAACAATTTTTAATTTCTGCTGAGAAGAAGTTGCCTGGTATTCAGGATTAGGATTTCAGAGAACAATGATTTTTCAGCAGAATATTCTGAAGAGGTGAAGACTGACAGGATGCCACCAGTCTAAGGCTGATGTTATTTATATCCTCCCTGTCTGGAACAAGTGATAAATCTGCAAAGACAGTGAGGATAATATCCTGCAGCCCAAACTGGTAAGGGCATTCCTTAGCCATAAATTGAAAACTGATGTTTATTTCTCTTTAATTAAATACTCCATTAGTCAAAGACTGTGTTAAAATATTTTAAAAGAAGGAATGTAATCAATATACCCACTGTGTCATTGCAAAAATCTTTCATATGCAGTAAGTGCCAGGTTTTGCTGGCTGAATGATGAATTCTTTGAAATGGATAGGGGGAATGTTGTGGGTAGAGATGATCTGTAAATACAAAAATAGTAATTTTGTTTTTCTGGACTCTCATGAGGACACCTCAGCAAGGTCGTGTCTTGATAATCCTCAATATATTAATAGATTGAATTTTTAAATGATATGCAACATTTCTCTTAAACAATTCCTCTATTTCTCAGATGTGTGGGTTTATATATATATGTATAAAATTATTATCAAAAGCAGTGGATTTGGTGGTCCCCTCAGGCTTACTTTTCATGTTGATTTTTATTGCTTGTTTTGAGTCATTCATGTTCAGGCTAGAAGCTGATGGAACCACTGAAGAGGGTGTTGTTGCAGTGAAAGGTTTCCTCTAGAGTGAGCCCTAGGTGAGATGGGTGAATGCTGGTGGAGCCGGCTGCTCCTCCCTCCCTTTCCACAGCGCACACAGTGAGAACCAGCTCCTGTTCCTGCTCCTGTGTGGCCACGGATGTCCACCCATGCAGAAGAGGCTTCACATCTTGGCGACACCAGGTCCTTTCCCAAATGTGCCCAAAATGGGATGGGAGGGAGGAGGACCATGGAAGTAACCAGGTGGAGGAGTTCTGAAATTTTTTTTTTCTTCAATCCCTTAGTGAACCCGGCTAAAATCAGGTTTTAAAACACTCAAGAAATAAATGCTTTCTTTCCAAAAAAATAAACACTCTCCAGTCACTTTACTCCCTTACTGGTACCTGGAGGAGCTCAGCCAGAAGCATAATGTGTCTGATTTAGTGTCCACATGTTCTCAGCAGGTGCTTTCTCCTTTCCTGTATTGCCTTGCATGGTGTCTGTTGCACTGTGGTAATCACAGTGAATTTTTGCAGACGACCTCTTTGCCCAGAAAAATAGTCCTAGTGGTGTGATAGAAAAAGTTCTTTGTGAAGATAGGCTATCAGTTGGATTACTTTACATGTACTTTTAATGCCAAGAACCTCAGTCTGCTTAAAAATAATAAAAATGAAATGTCAAGCAAAGAAAAGTTAATTAAACACACAATGAAGTATGCTTAATTTTAGACCTAAAAGAAGCTGAGGACATTATAGAATATATCTACAGATGTAGCAAAATCTCTGACTGCAAGGTATAAGACTTCCCCCACTCCCTGGCAAGAAATAAGGATGGCACCTGAAGAGCATCCATACTCCAGATACTACCAGATGTGGAAGAGATTATTTGCTAGGGATCTGGGGAAATAAGAAGGCAGTGAACTAACACAAAAATCCATTAATTGTTATATGTAATTAATATACTTGAAAATCATTGTACAGAAAAAGCTCTGAGTTATTCCAAGCCTAGTACAACATGAGATTTAAAGGTCAGCTCCTTTTTCTGTTGAAGTTGATGAAGCCATGTATTTTGCAGGAAGCTAGACTGAGTTCCAGGCTCTTCTCAACGCACTTATTCCAGCATTTCAGACATGCTGAGGCAGTGAGGAGAGCCAGAAGAGCAAACAAGACAAGGCAGCAAATACTGCACCTGACTGAAGGCCGTGGCATAGACAGACATCTATGGGAGTCTGCTGCAAGAAGTGTTTTCTGACTCAGGCACAATAGTGAAGCTTTTCATGGGAACACTCATTTGCCTTGCTGAGACTCTTAACAAAGATAATAAAAAGGTAAGAAAATGCTTCTCCATTACCATAACTCAGTCAAGGATGTAGACAATGGGTGCGTGCTCTGGTCCAGGCAGCATCCGCTCTGCGAGGCCTGGGGGGAGCAGGGTGCAGGCAGAGGAGCTGTCTGTGACTGTACCTGACCCTTCAGGACCACAGATAGACAGGGACTGTTTCATTTTAAGTAAGAAATAAAGTGCAGCAAGGACTGCCAAACCAAAATAAAGTGATACTAAAGCAAAATTACAACAGTGAGCGGGGCTTCTCTGATAGGCAGCCTCCGGCCTCAGCCAGGGCCCCAAGTCTGCTTAAATGTCTTCAGCCCGTGGTCTTATGCTTGAGACTTATTGCTCTATAGGCAAAACAAAGATGCCAGCTTGTTCACAAGCAACCCCCAAACCGCTTACCGTGAGGGCTGTATCCTCAGGTAGCATAAATTCCAGGAAGAAAGGGAGGAGAAGAGTGTTTTATTTCAAATTTTATTTATCATAGAATTGTAGGATTTTTTAGGTTGGAAAAGACCTTTAAGGTCATCAAGTCCAACCATTAGCTTAACTCTACCAAATCTACTGAAAAACCATGTCCCTAAGCACCATAACTACACAACTTCTAAACACATTCCCTGGGCAGCCTGTTCCTTTACAACATTTTCTGTGAAAAATTTTTTCCTAATATCCAATGTAAACCTTCCCTGATGCAACTTGAGGCCATTTCTATATGTTAATGGGCTGGATGCTACATTTCCTTATTAATTTTAAAAAGATGTAAGTTAACAACTGAAGGTATGAGACTCACTGTATTTAATCTTGGAGTCTACAATGCTTTCCTCACCCTTGACGCATCAACAATATTGTGCATTAGGATTATGTGTGCTGTGGAATGTGCTGAATTTTATAATGGATAGGATAACATAATTTCAAATCCCAGGGAGTGTTAAGATGCCCAAAATGTCAGAGCTTCAGACTGATGGGCTTCTGTCAGGCTCTTTTCTTTAGTCTTCCTCTACCTCCTGGCTGCTTTTTCTTAGCACCATATAGGAACCCTTTACACCAAATGGTTGATATTTTGGTAAAGCCTTCACATTTAATCTTTTACAATATAACAGCTCTGTTAGTCACTGTAACAGATTACATTAAATGCTCCCTCTCTGAACTGACCTAGTTTGTAGGTTAAAATTATGCAGCACAGATGAAAAAAAAGATCATCTGGGGAAAAACAAACAAACAAACACACACTCTCATCCTATTTGTATTATTTTGCAACATGAAAGGAAGATAAAATCAGTATCATCAGAAAAGTAGACTTCATCTTAAGAGGCACCTTTGTTTTGAAATGTAATTACAGGACCAGACTAGCAGCAGAGAAGACCTCTGAGAAAAATGAATTGTGGCTGTGCTGTGATCACAGCCAGTATGGCCTCTGGAAGCACTCTCTGCTCTCCAGTCTGTGATTCCAAAATGTCATCTCCCACTCAACTTTAAGCGGGTCAAGGTCTGGAATTAGAGGCAGGTGGGAAAACTTTTTATCTAAAACCTGGGCTTGATGCTGCTGGGTTGCTGCTGCAGCCCCTGACCTGAGTGCAAGCTGTCAGCATCTAACAATATCAATCTGCTGATACCATCAAAGGCATGAAGATAGAAAATGCCCTGGGTGTCCTTACTATGGGGTGGGATGGGGTGGGTGGTTGCCTTTTCTCTGCATAGGAAGGAGAGAAAATCTTGTTCCAACTCTTTAAGTCCTATGGGCTCCTGCACATGACAACCTGCAGAAGGAGCAGAAGTGCACATGAAATGTCCTTTTTTAATGTGGACAGAGCAGCTTGTCTCTGGGATGATCCTTGGTGGGTCTGTGAGGCTGGCAGCATGCTTCCTGTGGCATGGCTGCCAAGATACAGTTAAAGCAGGTTAAATCTGATCCCCAGTCTGATGTGATGGTGCTTCTGTGTTGAAACTTAACCCCCTTGTGGTCTCAGCACTGGTCTGAGAAGCAAGGCCCTCACAGCCCTGCTCATGGCAATGTTCTGAAGGTAAATTGTCTCAGTCTCAAACATCTCCTCTGTCAGATGCTTGCGTCCTTGCAGCATGGAAGGAGTGGAGATGAAGAAAGGGATAATATTTTTCAGTCTTCTTTACCAACACTTACAAAAGCATTACTTCTTGTTACTCTGCTGATCAGCTTGTAGCACAGTGCAGGGAAGAACAGCCAAAATGTTGTTGTTAGATGCACAATGTATTAAACTCATGGAGAGGTGAGAGTACAGGTCCTTTGCTTGGTAGTGGCAGACAGTCAGCAAATACAGTGATATATCAAACCATTTTTGTGGAGGAACTGTGGGATTACCTGTATATCTTTATACAATCATTCTTTGCTAGGCTTTCCCACCAATGACTGATTGTGTGGGCTTAGGGAGAAGGTTGATCAGTGGGAGCATGCAAGAAGCCAAAGGCAGCACTGCAGAGAGCTACTGTACCTGCTTTGCTTTCCTTGCTCTGGCAGCTCTTTCTGTGTCCCCTGACTGCTCACAGCTCCATCTCTCAGCAGGACAGCTTGCAAGGAGTTACGCAGAGGTGCCAGTCAGCCTGAGGCATGAAGGAGGGTGGCATTGATTTATTAAATGCCTTTCCTAATTGTATGCCATTAGAGGAGTTTTAACCAATCCTGGGAAAGGGCATTTGTTTGGCTGTTGAAGTCATAAAAATTAAGTAACATTTGAATTACTGCTTTGCTCCTTTCATTTCTAAAGAGGGGGTCTATGAACACATGTGCATTTAGCTTCCCCACTCGAGATGTGTGTCTACCTGTGTCTTATCTTGCAAGACTGGCAACTGGCGCCTTTCCTTATGCTATCTCTGGTCTTGGTATCTCCAGTGACTATGCAAAGTGCTGGATGCTGCCTGCTCCTTTCAGATTTATCAGTGCAATTTGCATATAGGTAATATTTGTGACTCAGTGACGTAAAACTTGACTATTATTGGCCTTTATTAACTTCTTTTGTGAAGGTCATTACATTGCTTTATGGAGGTGTTTAAAATGTGCAGAACTTGATGTAGACACTTTGGCTGAATGTATAAAACTTGTAGGAGATAATGTAATAAAGCTTACTGAGCAGCTAGTAAACTTTCTCCTGTTCAGTAGGAACTGGATGTGCCTTGTGCTTCCTGATGAGTGATTCATCGGCTTTAAGGAACAGTTTTCCATTAATCAGGGTGTATGTCTACAACAATCTGCCCCATATTTGTGTGGGATAGTAAAGGAACAAGTGAGATTTCCTTGTGAGCCTGGGTCTGCTGCTGGCCATGCTGGGAACCTTCCACCACTGCCTCTTGCCAGTGATAATCTCTTCTGTTACATACTACCTAATTCTTCAAATTTTGTCTTTCATCAGGCAACAAACCTAAAAAGCGACAAAAATTTAGTACTGAAGATAAAACACTTTTGTTTTATTTGCTCGTTGGATATTCTTCTTTCAAAAAGAAAAAAAAAAAGACTTTGGTTTCTTGGAATACAAACAAAATTCAGAAAAGCATGAAGCAATACAGGGGAAAATTTTTCTGCCAGATGCAATATATCCATCCAAATAGATCTTTGTGTTTGGCCGTGCAACTCCAGTGATCTCTTATGGCTGCTGAGTGTATAAAATGAGGAAGAATTGAACTGGACAAGGTTGAACAGTCTTTCAATCCTACCCTGGTACTGAGCTTGAAAATATCCTGAATGAGCCGTAATTTATCTTCCATATATAGAGGTTCCTAGTGACTTATTTCCAGTGTGCATGTTCTGAACTAGTGTCAGGAATTAATGTTTTGCAATTAATTCATTTATCAATCACGTTTAGTAAATGGAGATTGTCTGATCTGAATTACAGAGGGAAAAATTAGGCAGATTAATGCCTTCTCCCAACTGAAGCAAGCGCAGTGATCAGAGTTGGCTGAAGGAACCACAAAATGAATTGCCATTTTTTTTCTGCAGACACAAGTGATTTCTGCTGTGTTTGGGGTCATGTTATTCAATGTCCACGAAGCAGTCAGGCATGTTGGCAAAGCTGGGACATTTCAGAACATCAGCCAACATGGTAATTTATGCCAGCCTGACAATATCAATTTTTTATTGGCCTTTATCCTTTCAGAGGAGGAGGAATGGCTTGGTGTTTTCATCCCTCTTCCTGTCAGTGCCCAGCCATTATGGGAGAAATTGATGATGGAGCCAAGGGGTTTAATTCACAGATCACAGGCATGCAGCAGGGAAACCTCCCTCCTGCATGGAGAGCCTCCACCTGCTTCCCAGCCAGGGACCCAAGCCCCAGTACTCTGGGGAGAGGCACTTCCTCTGAGCTCTGGCCCTGTCCATGGAGTAACAGGAGGGGAGCTGACACACTCTGCATCTGGTGTTCTGAACTGGTGATGCCCTTCTGAATGCAACAGGGGAAAAGAGATCCGTCCAGGAGAGAGAAGGCTGAAATGGCAGTCAGTGGCTTCCCTGCCGTGGGATAGCATTCAGCTGCTGCCCAAAAAACTGTATCACCTCTTGGGAGTGATGCAGAGGGGAGAGGAGCAGCTGAGCTGATCCACTTGGCCGTCATCTCCTTTTTATTCCTGAACGAGCTCACTGCACTTAGAGCTCCTGAAAGCAAAAGCCTGCCCAGAGCCGAGCAGATTGTGGGGAAGCAGCTCCTTGCCAGATGCCATCCTGCACCTTGGCAGGCAGCAGCCCTGGCAGGCCACTGTTGCCTTGCTCCCGGGGAGGTGCTGCCAGCCGACCTACTCGTTGTGCCAAGTTTTGTTGTGTACTTCTGTGCAAGCAAATTACCCACTGAAGGCACAGAACTGCAGCGCTAATTTCTGTTCTTAATTTGCCATTAACATTTATTTTCAGCAAATTATTCATAAAATCCATAGCACAGCTGTTCCACATTAATCTCTTCCTTCTTGCACATTTTTCTTCAACAAGAGGCAGTTTCTCTCTCCCTTGATTTTTTGTTGCAGAGCCATGTAGAAGAGACAAGAGTCTGACTTTAGCAATTGGGAGTCTATGGAGGTGGGTTTTAGCCAGCAGGAATTTGGAGAGGAGGAAAGGAAGGGAAACCCATCACCCAAGACATCTCTGGGCAGGGTTTGCTGGAGCACAGATACACCAGCCAGCTCTGAGGTTTGGGGAGAGAGGATTCTGTCCAAATTATCTTGCCAGGCTCATCACTAACAGCTGTAAAGGCCATGCACAAGCCATCTCATTTCCTTCTCTAATCACAAGAGGAGATGAATGCTGAATGTTTCCTTAAAAATAGATTAGTGCCATGTTGCTTGGTGGGCAAGATGGGTCTGCCTTCTTGGGTAACAGTGTAAAGTTAGGAATTTACTTTTAGCTTTTGAAAACTGCCCTTTGGGCAGCTAAAAAAATCACCCACTCCCAGGCATTGCAGAAACTTTCCTCAACAGAGCGGTACAGCTACTACCTAAGAAAGGTACCTCTTTCAACAGGGCGTGCCCCCTGTCTGCGGGGCATATTTTCTAAGTAAGCCTTGTTTCTACCCATTACAAAGCTCTGACAGTCACAGTACAATGCTGTAATACATGTGTGAGGACTGCATTACCTGGCTAACACTCCTCTAAAATACAGAGCTTGGTATTGCAAGCCTGAGCTATGAACATAGGTTAGAGGCCAGTTAATGGGAGGTGCTTGTCAGCCCTCATCCCCAGAGAGTACACTCCTGGGTGGGGATCACAGGGCTCAGTTCTCTGTCATGCCTGTGGTCTGCCAGAGCCTCCCAGTGTCACCTGCAGAAGGTTTGTTATTTCTAGTAGTGACCAGTTCAGGAGCCTTTTAAAGCAGAAATCCCCACTGATAGTAATGGAAAGGGTTGCATATCAATTGATAGCATGATACAGCCTGTGGGTTAGAAGGCTTTTTGAATTTTTGTGGTTACTTTCTGGTGAGTGGTTTTCTAGCTCTGGTGCAAATTCCTTCCTGGCAATACAATGATGTTACAATAGCTCATTGATGTTGTAGTCTGGAAAACAAGTTCTCTATACGCAGGTCCCTTAAACATTAAGTAGGTGACTTGAATGAACAATTATGTGATTGAATTCTGTTATTTAATATTTGTGTTAATAATGTAAAATAATATTTATATAATTAATGTTTCTTATTTATTTTTATTGACTTAAATATTAACTGTTATAGAATATCATTAATTACTTCTTGAATAAGCTATTAACTGTTAACTATTAACAAAAGACAAATTGGTGCCTTTGAATAATACAAGACAAATTTGTAATGCAAATTTACTTTGTCCAGGTACTTTTAACTATACAGCTTGCAATTGCTGTCAACTTTCTCAATCCAGTTACTCAGCAACCTGTCTGCACTAGTGTGATCTTTTTCAAAAAGTAATTTATTTTCCTGGCCAGTTCTATTTTCCCTTGTTAACAGGCTCTGAAATAGTCCAAAGCAGAAGGCGAATGGGCATTCAGTCAAAGCAGGAAATGTCAAATGTGTAAGTTGATAAATATTGCACATCTCAAGATGGAGAGTTTAACATAGAGAAGAACTGGAAAATACATATAGCATCATTTTTCCTACAAATTTAAGACTGAACCCTTCTGAACCCATCCATCCTGTGTGCCATACTAATAGATGCAGCACTATATTGACAGTAATGAAACTGGAGGTGGAATATATGCCTTAATAGAAAGTGTATCTTGTTAGAAATTAGTTTATATATTACACTTTTTTAAAAAAATCAACTGATCTTCAGCATTCAGTTTTAATTTACCCCATTCAGCAGCCTGAAAGCCATGAGGTGTTTCAAAAGGGATATTTTCCTGTTAATTAAATCCTGTTGGAGTCTAAGACAGAGTGTCCCTGTCACTTTCAACCAGAAACATGTTGCCTTGCTATTTGGAGACTAGACAGGCAGGACTGGGACTGGGAGCCATGTACAGCCAACAGCACTAGATTAGGACTACTGCCAGAAAATACCTCTGAGCAAATTTCAGGTCTGTGAGTTCAGTCTCCTCATAGGACCAAAAATCTTGAAAGGTCCTTGGATGGGAAAAGGAAGGTGGGTTTTTTTTTCTCTTGCCTCATTTGGATGGGAAGAAACTGCACAGTAAAGGTTAATTTTTTTTTTTCTGTTGCTTCAAAAAAAAATGCAAAAAGAGAAGAGAAAAGAAAGAGGAGATAAAGATGTATTGAGATAAGGTGGTGCCTTGAAAAGAGACATCATAAAAAAACATAATAAATAGAGGAAGGGTTAAGTTAGGAGGATGTAAAGTAAAAGAAGAGGAAAAGTTATATTAGAGTGAGAAAATGTCAGCGCAGGAAGGCAGAGATATGGGCAATGTTTTGGAAGGAAGCCCTGGCTTTGCCCAAGTCTGTGGGCATATTTTTGTTGAATTCCATGGAGCTGACATTTCTGTCTTTTTTTCTTGTGGTTCCATGTTTTGAATCATGAGCAAGATGCCTTTCTCCATCTAAGCAGAACTTGTAGTACTTAGTAATACACCTCCCATAACTGGAGATGATGAAGTAGTCTGCAATACATTTCTACCTACCCTTCAATTCAAAGTTTTAATCTTTGCATCTGAACCACCCACTATTAGATTCACGTGCTTTAAGTAGGCTTCAATACTACCCATAGAGGCCTGCATGATTATCTACATGAAGGGAAAATCTCACCTGCTTATTACCACCTATTTTTGTGTGTGATATGGAGCTGAGAAGCATGGTTGGTAAGCATAACCTAGGATAACAATGCTCTGAATATTTCCTCATCTTAGATCTGTTTGAAAGGTCAGAAAAAAACAATAGATGTCAATTTTGTTGAAGTTAATGAAAAACTGTGGTTCAGGTACAGTTTCGTGTCTCTGCATGTGTTAGGAAAAGAAAAGGAATTTTTTAATTAGAGGCAGTAAGAGAAGCTTAAAAAAGACAGAAAATCCAATTTGAGTGAAAGAAACTTCAAAATTTTTTTAAAGTCACATTCTTCCTGTAGCTTTAGTTATATTATATCTCTTTTGATTCATCTTGTTATTCTGAAGCAAGGGGCTCATGGGCCTAGAAGGCTGTAAGCAAGGAGAAAACAGCTAGGGATAAAGGGGACTCTCCAGAGTATTTGTAAGAAGGTGGATTTCTCTGACATCCAGATGGTTGTGGAGAATTAATTTCACTGAAAAAAATAATCTATAGGTTGCACCGGCATTGCAGAGCTTTCATTAGCTTGACATGTGTCCCTTGCTGAAACTGGTGGACTTTGGGGTGCACTGGAACAGTTTGAGTTGGGTGTTGAGTTTTGGATGACCTGAAAGACCAGAGTTCATACTACACCCAATGCTGACGTTTCTCTTATGGCTGCTCTTTGGTCTCCCATGTGTCATTCCTATTTCCATAAATACTGGGTCCCTGGTCATGCTTCCAGATCCATAAGCAAGGTTACAGAGTTTAACAATACGTGGCAAATTAAATTTTCCTACTGAAACCTGCTTCCAGAAATCCTTGTGGACCTGCAGCCCTGATGTACCCACCTGCAACACAGCCTCATAAGCACACTGGGATGAGCTGTGATCATCTAAAGATGGAGCTGCTTCATCTAAAGATGCTTCAAGCACCTTCTGCAATACTGAAAAACAGCATTTTCCCCTAAACTGCAAATAGCCTGGGCAGGCAATTGCACATGGTCTGGGAGAACTGCTTTGTCACCCCACTACAATTGACTTAGACCAGGGGCTTTTGTGGAAAAATTGCTGCCCCAGTCATAAAGCTTTGGGTTGCCCTGGGGACACTTTGTGGATTTTGCGAAAACATCTCCTGAAAGCATTTTTTATGAGGAATGGCAAATCTTTGAAATCTCAGAAGATGCTCAGATTAAATTGTACCCCACTGAGGGTATAGGAGCTCTCCTCCTATAGGATCTTATCAAACAGCAGAGCAAGAATATACCCTTTCTTTAGGCAAGTGGAGGCTAAGTAACTTCCTCTTGACACAAGTTTATCCTGATGTAAGGGCTAATTGATAGCTTGCAGGACACTTGTGTTTTCCAGGCTGTTGGTTTTGCTCTAAGCACAAATTTACTCAGTGATGAGAATATTTTGACAACTCTGCCTATCCGTGCTCAGGAACTGCAGTTTGGTGTGAATTTTCTGGGTGTGATGACCCAGTTTTAAAACGTAAAATGATGATACTCTAGATTAATATGGAAATACTGCAGTTGGCAAAACAAAACAAAGACACAGGATAGATAAACAGAGGTACAGTGCATTCTGCACAAGAACTTTCAAAAGAGGTTTTGCTTAGCTGTTGGTGCCGTGTTTTTGTCCTAACACTTTCTCCAGGAGGTAATTGTTAAAAAATTATGTGCTTCAGCTTGCAGAAACATGTCATTCTGTCCCACTTACATGTCCCCATGACCACATCTCTTCAGCAAATCCCTGCCTAGCTGTAAACACAAAAAATGGACACATCAAATCAAACAGAATTGGTTTTGAAGAGAAGGCACATGTTGCTGTATTATTCCATTACCTTCCTGGATCTAATAAATGTTTCATTTAGAATTCTCTCTCATTCATATTTGTGGTGTTTATTTTTATGTGCTTTGCAAAGCTTATTTTTAGGCAACTCATGGCTTATTCTTTAGGAATAAAGAAAATGTTTCTGTTTTTATATGTTGTTGTGTGAGTGGAGCTGGGAAGTCTCTTCTTGTTTTCTTTAGATGATATGACAAATTAGCTTCTTCCAAAATATTATACTCTGGGGATTATGATCACAGGAAGCATGAGAGAACATTAGAATACATTACCAGAGCTCCGCTATATGTACATGTGCATTTGTTGTATACAGAGCAAGGTTTTAAGCAGAAATGTTCAAACATTTTGCTACAAACTCTCCTAACAGTATTTTTGTGCTTTCCACAGAGATACAAAAAGAATTGCATGCTGCAAGACAGTTGCTTTTGGTGCATGGTTTGAATTTGGAACATTCATGCTGATTATGCACAAAAAATAGAAAAGAAGCTCTGTGCTCCTCCCTTTTATTTTTGTGATCCAAAATCTGGCTATAAATAAAAGTGCATTTGCTTAATAGAGAAGTATTACCACTTTACTTCACTGTTTCTCTCTTAGGTAAAATTAGCTGGATTGCTAAGCCATGAAAATGAAGCTAAAAGGATAGTAATGATGAGCCCAGCTGTGTATCTTGTGCTCCCGTGGAGTGGTTCCTTGTCCTTTCTTATTTACTGCCTTTTGTCTCCTCATTGAGGACTACACAAATTATGGTGTTACCATTAAATATTAATTCACCTTAGCCACTTTTTATTCCAGTAGCTGGCGGGAAGGTGAGATGGATACCTGCTCACAGTTCCTCCCCAGAGGGTTTTGGATTGGGGCAGAATGAGGAATAATAACCAGGTGGCTCCACTGTACAGAGGCAACCAATTACTTGTTGAAGCAGGTAATTATGATGCTGAGCACAGCTCAGAAAGTTAACATCTTGGCAACTAGTTTAATTTTAAAATAAAACCCCATCCACAGTATGTTCTGTATGCAAAGGAACTGGGCTATTTGCATTTGCTCAGGCCAAAATACCAAATCTGGATCAGACTTTCCTTGCATTGAGATAAGAAGTGTGGGATTTCACATCTGGCCTTTCAGGCTGGGCTTGTTTTAATAAGACACCAGCAGTAATTTCACTTTTTGAATAAAGCCATCAGAAATTGCTTACCAGGGTTTTGCAGTGTGGTGAATAGCTTCTTATGACTTCTAACTTTGGCTTGATGGGTTTCCTGTTCATCCCATTAGCTTTCATAATGGAGGAGAGAGTCTAAGCCGACAAAAACAGCATAGAAAAAAAAAAAGTGTTGGCAACTGCAAGCTGTGTGAGCATTCAGACCGCCCCAAATGTGGGTGCTGCAGTTACTGCAGAGAACGGCAATGTTCATAAGCAGATTACTGAGTTATGAGCATGTTCTGAATGTGATTACAAGCAGAGAGACAGAATTAGTCTTTGATTTCCATAAAAAATTAATGAGGGAGACAGACAGGGACAGACAAATTGAAGAGTTCATTTGGTTAATTTTCTAGCCAGCAGCTATTGTAAATGTTCCTCCTGTTCAGCAAAGAAAGATACTAAATCTATATTGGTTATGTTCGCCAAGAAAAACTATTGGTGTGCTAGAGGTTTACTGGGGGGCAAACCATCAGCAAATTAAAAAAGCAACAACATGCTCATTTTGGGACATTTTGATGCATCTTCCACAAGTGCAGTCAATTAAGAGCTGCTCTGGAAATTATGTTTGTCTACTGCACTCCTGTGTGGTAGCTCTGCCTTTATGTGAGCACCAGGGGACTGATTCCCTCACTTAAAAGTAGAGTCCAGTTTTATTTTAAAAGGATATTATTTAAGCTATGCCCTGTTAAATATACAATGAGACCATTACTAATGCCAGAGATGCAGCAAATGCAACATCTCTAGGTTATAATTTTATTTCTTTTATTAATAGCTGCAGGGCCACTTATAATTGAAATAATGCAACCCTAGCAGTTGGCCTCTGAAGCAGGGGAGTGTGGTTCTGTTGTGCCAGTTCAGCCATCATCATTTTATGCTGCCATCAGTTGCCTGATCACACAGGCCAATGCTGAACTCAGCAACATCCCCTCAGAAGTCTTCTTTCAGACAGTCCTGCCACAGGTTCCTGTGGGCCCAGCTCCTCTGCTACCCACTGTGGTGTCAGCATCGCCTGCTGGACACAACAAACAGAGACGGCTCCTCACATGGAAGGACACCACTAAGAGAGCTCAGCAAAATGCAACCAGCCCCCACAGAAGCCATGCTCAAAGGAAACTCCTCTAACGCCTCGGCTCCTGGTTAATATAGTCCTGGCCTCACCCACCACCTCAACCATGACCACCTGGGTGAGGGTGGAGCCACAGAAACACAGGTGGGCCAGGTTCTGCCTCTGGAACATGAAGTCAATAGGGAAAACAAAACATTCTGCTATGTTGTGACTCATCCATATGTCAACCCCAATTCAGGGCCCACAGCTGAGGCCCCAGCACTTCAGGTTCACACCCCCTTCCAGGGATCCTGTTTTGATCTGCCAAGGCCTAGTTACTGATAATAACCAATATTTAATTACCGCTTGCATCAGCCATGCTCCCTCAACTTTCACTCCAGGCAGCCAAAATGCCACCATTTAGCAGAAATATCTACTGTCCTAGGTCATTTGTGAGGAGCAGAGAGTTCTGATGCTGTCATGTAGAAAATGCAGGTAGGTCTAATTTACATAAAATATCAGTGATCATTTTTGCAAAGATTTCTTATCCAGATTTAATGTCCTGTATTTAGGCTATTTACAGATGTTTAAATAATGAAAAAGATTAGTTCATTCCCCATTTAAGTGTAACTCACAACAGAACAGTGGAAGCTATGCTTTAAAAGGAATAATTGTCCTCACTGTAGAAGACTTTGTTCCCATGGAAAATGGCTATGAAAGCTGTATTTTTAAATTGTTTTCAACTTTTTTTTAGTCTTGCAAAATGCTGGCTTTTCAGTGGGAGGCATTAAAACTGTCGTAAAGCTTATGATTGGAAATGAGTATATCTGGCTGAATGTATTCAGCAGATACTTTATATACTAACATTAACAAAGATTCAGCATATTTAGTATGAGGATATTAATGTAGTCTAGTTGATTGCATGAATGTAATACAGAAAAACTCATGTTTATTGTGTGTTGGGGAAATAGCCTGCTGTAGTAAACAAAGTACTGTTTCTTTAGATATGTTACAGAATTATTGGCAGTTAAGTCACACATTTAGTTTCTGCTTTTATATTCACTGTTATGATAGTGTTTGCATCGGCATCTTTGTGCTAGAGAAGTGCCATAAATAATTCATGTCTTTATTTAAATAACTGTGGATTTATTTCCAACTGGCATGAAAAAGGCCTTTATTTTCTGTACCATTGTGCACAGTTGTCATACTAGCCTCTTCTTTCAAAATGTTTGTGATTCACTTAGAACACATCAGTAAACTGAATTACAGCAAACTTAGCCTGAAATTTAATTAGATTATCAACAATCGTAGTTCTGTACTTTCCTAACACAAAGCATGTTATTGCATACAGTTTACAGAGCATTGTCTCTGCACCTGAATCCATTATTCTTGAAACAACATGGCAACACTAAAAAAAATCCTATTGATTGCCCTCTGTTGAGTAACAGTGGTCCTTGAGAGTCATTCTAGATTAGTCAGTGATGTGTAACTCAGCAAAACAGCAAGGAACGTAACTGTCCTAATGGCTCTCCCAGCTCAGCAACCCTTGCTGTCATCGGGTTGGCCAGCCTCTGGCCACAGGGTCCCTCATGGTGAGCGGCAGTGCTCTATTTATTTTATTCTGGCTCTCTATGAAAACTAAGCCTATAGTCTTCAAATCTACACTGTTTCTCTGCTCCTACGAGAATGTTCCAAACCTTTCTTTAGATTGGGATGGGGCTACTTTTCCATTGTAGCTGTGCCAAGCTGGATCACTAGTTTCTATTATCCAGGAGGTTCTCATATCTCCCCTGCAGAGCACTCAGACAGGTGGAACAAAGCAGCCTATCTCACTAGGCCAAAAACAGAGTAAAGGAATGTCTTTTAGTAGACCTTGAGAAAATTTTGAACCAGTTCCGCAGATCTTGAAGCATCCTGTAAAGAACCATGTAAAAAATAATCTCTAAGGTCTGCAAGCATGGCCTGGGTAGAGAAGGAAATCAAGAATAGAAATCAAGAAATCAAGAAGAGAAATAAAATGGGTAGACCAAAGCAATCAAGCAGCCCCTACCATACACAGCACTTAACAATTGGAACATGCAATGCTCATATTCACATTATTTATTGCTCATATCATGTTATTTTATCTATAGAAAGATGGCTATGTACATGGGTTATACATTTTCAGATGATAAAAGAAATTCCACAGATAAAGATGTACAGGATAGGTTAGAGCAGAACAGAAGGACAGGCAGGAGAAGGCCTGGAGAAATATGAAACAACGCCGATATTCAGCCAAAAAAACCCAAAAGGAACATGTGCCTTGTCTTCATACTGCAAAGCCCAAAAAGAGTCCAAGAAAAAGTGGAAAACCTGCTGATCAACCCATGAGGAAGCAAATGGTCTTTCAGTATATTTAGTTTTCCTGTTTCCAACAGACAAAACAATGCAGTGGCTAGGATTCTCCTCAATTTTCTCTTCTATTTTAATGTTAATAAGAAACTGTTGCAGAGTTTTGTCTATAGGTCATTCCAGAAATTTTCTTTAAGGCTCTTCGTGAGTATTAGACTGTAAACCTTTCCTCTGTCAGCTAGAGGCATCACCAGACCCTTAGACCTTCTCTGCTTTTTTCCACGTCTCTTACTCTAGCAGTTCCCTTGTGTGTGGAGAAGCACAGAGAGGAGCTCAGAGATGATGACTTCGATGCAAGCTGTGTAAATGTGATTAGTAGCTGCACATGACCATATTTTTATGTAAATTGGGGTTTTCTATGTGGAACTGAGTTTGTGGTTGTCATGTTTTTGCCTTTCTCAAAGGTGTGGGTCTTCAGAGCCTGCAGCAGCACCATGTCAGTTACTGTGCAGCTCACAAAAATGATGTGGCACTCTACGAGCCCCATTCTTGTGGTGCAAGCCAATCTGTGCTGCTCAAGAGAGATACAGTAGCAAAGTATCTAAGCAAAGAACTAAGTAGCAAAGCCCTGGCTGGACATACCTTTGGAGAGGTATCCATAAAATAGATAGGGTACTTGGGTAGAGACTGTCTAAAACTACCAGGCTTTAGAGATGGATTTTAATCAGTGGGCTAAGCCCAGGACTTGAGCTGGGGTCTTTGCAACATGGGCATGAGTCTGGATTTTGAAATGCTTCTTATGTATAAGAGTACTTCTGACAGGGTTTATCTTTGGTGGAATTACTCACATCCATATCTCAAGCCCTAACTCACTGGTATGTGAAAAAGTAAAATTTGAGTCTTGCTCTGAGTGAACTTAGAAACCAGACAGGAACAGGGTGTCAGAAGGGAGCCATTCCTCCAAGGGGACTTCGAGATCATCCCTCCAGCTGAGGTGGACCCTGAACTGCAAAGAAAGGTATGGAAACAGGGAGATGGTATCTTTCAGTGGATTCTTCTGACCTCTTGATTTATTGATTTATTGTGTAAAATTGATTTATTGTGTACAATTTGTATGCTTCTCTCCTATAAATGTTATAATTTCTCTTCCTTAAAATCCTTAACCTAAAATACGTTGAGTGATCTAAGCCTTGATTATATTCCTTATTTAGAAAAGAATATCAGAGTCCCTTGTTTGTCTAACAAATGTTAAGTTTAACATTCAGGGCGCAGTGCAAAGAACATCTGTTTATTCAGATTTCTACCCTGGGGGCTAAGAAGCATGGTTTGTATTTGAGACCTCTAGCTGACATTTGTTAACTTTGCATACATTTTAATATGGTTTCTTGTACCTAGAGGCAGTTGTTTAGAGTATAATATGACAGGATATAAATATATTTATATGGCCAAATTATTATTCCTTCAAGTTATCCTTGCTGAAATACGAAGGAGAAAATGAATTTGGGAGATCTTAAAATCCTCAGAGGTCACCAAGAAAGGGACGCAGAGCTGGACACACCAGAATTCAGCAGTGTATGAAGCAGACAAAGAGAGGAAAACTAGTAAACCTGGCTAGTTTGAGCTTCTTGTCATTGCAGGGAGCAGCCACTGTTGGGGAGTGATGGATGGTGTTCTGTGTGTCAGAGCATGAAGGAGAACAAACTGCTGTAAATGGGGGCTCTCAGCAGGCCCAAACCTCTCCTGCCTGTGTGGCTAGGTGGCCAGATTTGTACACTATGTCCACACCAAATATAACTGCACCAGAATCATGTCATTCACTGACACCAGTGCTTTTGGCCAGAGGACATCGCTACCACATGTGCACAGGCTGCAGACCTGCTTGTAGGGGGGGCACCTGGCCTGCACAAGGTGGTTGAGTCCCAAGTCACTACATGAGATCTTTTGTCCCATCCTTGCTGCATGTGGTTCATTATCTGCCAATGCAGTGCTGCATGAAATCTGCAAAGAAATGTGTGTTTGCAAGAAAAACCTATTTCCAGTAGAAATTATTCTAAAAATTATTTGGAACATTTTTATTGTTGTGATGATTGTATAGAGCTTCTCTTAATGACATCTAAATATGGGGCCAAACTCGAGCTGATGGCATCTCATTAAAGCCAATGGAATAAAAATTCAAATGTGTATCCTCCACTAGGTGTTTATCTAGCAGCAGGAGCCTATTATCTTGTGTGCCAGTGACTGTGTATCTATACCAAACTGAAGACAGATACATTTAAACACAGAGGATTCTGAGTGTTTCTGATGATCAAGATAACCAACAACCTGTTTAAAGGATTGATATAGTTTACTTAATGAAGTGAAAAATACAAACATGCTTCTTTATTGTTAGGGTAATTGTGCTACAGAAACAAAATGAGAGGCTCTTAATGCAAGGTGCTGTGTACAGACAGCTCACATAGAATGTATGCATATCTATCTATCTATCTATCTATCTATCTATCTATCTATCTATCTATCTATATGTATTTATGAAGCACTTCACTTTTCTGTAGCAGCACTCCTCAGAGATAAAATGAAGCTGTTGCTCTATCTGTTTTCAGATGCTTTGCTTCAGAAAATATTTAAATGGCAAACTCTCAGTTCTGTTCCTTTGCAGGGCTGATCCCATTGGCTCAGGCAGCCCCTTGCTCCCTATATGGTGTGAGGCAGGACATGTACCTGCAGCCCCTCACCTGCTGCTTGCATTGCTCCCTAAGCAGCTGCCCCGGCAGCACAGTGGATCCTATCACTTTTGGTCAGGCTCCAAGTGGCTGTTCTTGTGTTCTCCACTTCCTCCTAGGCAAATAACTTTTCCACCTCTGAAGCTGGAGCACAGTCATGGTCTTCTACAGCATTGCTCTAGGAAGAATCTTGTGACAGAGCCACTTCATGAAACCCCAAACCATTTGCAAAGATACCTCTAATTTCCACACTAACATGCTGTGAGAAAAGTCATCTGGATCTTGTTTCTGGTTTTTAAGGGACATTTGATCCTTATAAATATTTCTCTTGAAGCATTAAATGAAGATATCTTGCAAGATGTACTCCTTGAGCCTTTTAGTGCAACCGTCAAAAGCTCCTGTGCCTCTTGCCTGCAGCTTGAGAGAGATGCCAGCACTCCCAGCCCAGCCAGCTGGGAAGCAGGGCTAGACCTGGGCTCTGAGCACACATGCTGCTTCTCAGCTTATGCAATCACTTGTCATCTTGGCTGGTCCATGCAGTTTGCACTGGGTTGTGCTTGATGGGAGCTGCTGCAGTTGTTCACAAACAAAGCACACTGGAATCTTGCAGACATCTCAACCCCGTAGGTTTCTCCCCTTTTTCCTCAAATAGTATTATGATCTGTAGCTAGTAACTGCACAGCCCATCTGCAAGCAGATAGTGCACCTTCACTGGGCTGCAATTTTTTAAATGCAAGTTAAAGCAGGCAGTATGTTTTCATGGTCAGACCATCTGGAGATCCACAGCTGAGCTTTCTGGTCACATAGTGCCAGGCTCAATCTCCAAGAGCCCTCTGACTTCCCCCTGCCTCACTTCTGCTGAATATGCCCTCCTTGGCAAGAAAGCGGTTTGCCAGCCTAATTTCTGGGGTTACTGAAGATTTTTCCCTATAAGAAGATCTTGTGCCTTCCCAGTCACAGGCAAGAAAGGACGGAAGCATTCTTTCATGGACTGGTATATAAGTATATACAATTATCACCTCCAGAGATGGAGTGCTTGCATGCCTGTATAGGTTCTTAGGAAAAGCCATGTTATTGCTTGGAAACCACGCACACACTTGAGGATGATTACTTGCAATGCAGCTGTCTATCCTCCAGCACTAAATGCTTAGGAAAAAAACCCCAACACTTCAGAGGAGCACAGAACAGAAATATTCGTAAAAGCTGAAAGGGGGCAGGAAGGATCCCCACAGAAGCTATTTGACTACCTTTTATATTTGACCCTGCAGGAGGTATTTACAGCTAAACACCTCTGAGGTGGGTACTCTGCTGAAGGAAGGGAGTTGGCTTCAGCTCTGGAGGCTTCTCCAAACTGCATGGCAGAGCATGATCCTCAGGGCTGCAGCTACTGTAGTGATCCAGGGCATGGGACCTGGCACTGCTCTGCTTGCACAGTCCCTGGGGGGGTTTGTGGCCCATCTCTTTTGCCATTTTCCATTCCTCTGTGATGCTCAGGGAACGCATCAGAGGTACTGTCTTTGCACTCTATTACAGCTCAGAGGGATCTCTGCTTTCCAGGGCAGAAAATCTGCCTTCTTGATCTTCCATTTCACAGCACGCTACTTTGTGCAAGAGTTTCAAAAATGCACAGCAGAGCCAGTGTACTCACTCAGGCAGTGTGTAAGTGTTACATACAGTAAGTTGATGTACCGCTGCCTTCAGGGTCCCACGGCCCTTGAGGTACCTTTCATCAACTCTGTATACATTTCAGTATCACTTGATAGGGTGAAAGCTTATCATTATTGGTTATAAAGGTTTATGTTGGCGACCACTTAGTTCCTATGGTTACATCTCTAAGAAATTGTGAAATAGGCACTTCTAGGCTCTGGGAAGAGAAATAAATTAGCTGTTATAGAATTCATGAATGATAATAACTCATTTACTTATAATGCTAATAAATAATTGGTGTAACATCATCTAGTGCAGCCCTAAAATGGATAGGGTATTTAAAGGTCAGCGCTGCTCTTAACTCTCCATTAAAACCCTCAGACAGCAATTACAGTGTTTCAGAGTATTCACTTAGTGAATCTATAATCTGGTCCATTCCATAGGACTGCCCTTCATGTGTTCCCCTTGACATCACAGCATGCTTCCTAGCTGATGCTAGAGCAGTACTGGAAAACCCCATGTTGCTGGACACGATAAAGCTGTGCTGTGGGAGCAATATACACTCTCTTATATGCAGCCCTTTGTCCAGACCATAGCAGGATCTTGAAATAAATGGTGCTCTGTGGCAGATAAAAACTCCATGATTTGTTTATAGTGTCACCCCTGTTACCTGACCCTATCAGGGGACCTGAATCCTTCTGGTTTTTGAGTTATTTTTATGACAGTTTTCCTCATTATCCCTGTCTTTCAACGTTACTGTGTCCTGGAGTATCTGCTTTGTGTTGCTACTTTTCTAAATCCCCTTTCCCCACATTTGCTTCTGGCTTGCATGCTTTTCCTTTCGTTACCTCTCCTCTTCTTGTCTTATGTGCAAGCAGGCACGCACGAGGCTCTGCACTATTTTCGGATGATCTACCGTGTCCTGTCCTATTTGTCTCGTCAGTACATGTAACAGTTCAATTTTTGTCACTCTTTCCCTGCACAGATCTTGCTTTGCTTACAACAGAATTTTTATTCCTTTTCAATATTTTGTGTCTTTTTCTACCTTCTCCCTTGAGAGCTGGCTTTCCGCAGTGAACTCTGGGTGAGGGAACATCATCCATTTCTATAACTATGCTTTCATCTTTGCAGTACTGTTACTCTGCAACTGAGATATCCTCACAGTTTGCTTCTGTCCATCAGCAATGTCTGCAAAGCACAGGCTTTCCCCAGCTGCCCATGGCAATGCTCGGTGACTGCAGTTAGTTTAGAGCAAAATATTGATATTTTGAGTTGGCTTTAAATTATTCTTTCATGATTCCAGGTGTGGGATGAATCAAGATGAATCACAGTGATGGAGGTAATTCCTCCCATCAGCTGAACAGTGAATCAGTTGCTATTTCTCTCATGGTAAAGATGCCATTTTTTATGTGGTACTAAATAATGCTCCCCACTAAAATCATGAGGCTGAATAAAGTGGCCAGTTTGTTACCAGTGTATAGACTAATATGCAGAATTAATTTCAGCATACAGCCTTCAGTGTAAGCAAATGGTGTTTAATAATTTGGAGGAAAAAGTCTGGCTCCATATCACGAGACATCTGAAAACACCATCCTCTAGAAATGTATAAATGAGATGTTTTTTCAGATGGGAAAACAAACCCACCACAACCCAAATTTCCTAAAGTCTTTGTAGGTCCTGAAAGCAAACCCAGGACTCAGTTCTGTAGTATGTGTCTGATAGTATGTGGTATTATCTTTTGGAGATGCAATATATTAAAAGACAAAACAAAAACAAACAGAGATCGGCATTCATTCAAAAAATTTATAGAAATATGATGATGCTATGTGTAGTTATCTTAATTGTATTTGAAGACTGTGTGTTATATATTTAATGCATTATCTGTGATTCAGCATCATTATTGGGAAAAAGAGTTACTTCTTTTGGTCCCCGGGCCAAACCCAAGATATGGACTCTCTCAAGATAAGGATGTAAAGCCTGGAGATGCTCTGGGAAGCTGGTTGCTTGTTTTCTGTCACTTCATATGAGCAGGCTGTGATATGGAGGGAGGGTAGATACCAAAGCCATGTGGAGAAGCTGTGCTGTTGGGAGTGTGGGGTAGCAGAAGGATAACCTTGGAGTTAAGCCAGGGAACAAACCATCAAAGTGGTCTTGGGAGCACTCAGCCCAGCAGACTAACCCCTGGATCTCCTATAGCCACCGATAAATATTCCATGTTGCTGCTTTGTCACCTGCGAAATAGCAGCAGGCTGGCTGCACATGCTTCATGAGAGCTCTCCTGTCTGGGAGGTGCTTGCATGGCAATGCCAGCAGGCTTCAGCAGCCCCTTGCTTAGATAAAGGAGGAATACAGGAAGAGGAAGAGGTGGTGTCAGTCCCAAGGCTGCTTGGCTAAAGGATCTGACCGGTTTCATCTCTGGATCACACCCCTTCTCCTCTGAGGACAAAACAGCCATGTTTGCTTATGATTTGACCCGTTTTGGAAATGCCCTCACCTTGTAGTTTTAAGAGATCTGCAACACAAACAGGACCTTGTGCCCTTTATTCATTATTTCGCTTCCAGAGTTAGATAAATAAACTCATTGCTTCGCTTAAATTTAAAATTACACCAAATCCTGATTTAAACTTCCAGTGGCATTAACCAGTTAGTTGATGTCTGTTATAGGTTGAAGGGACTCATTAATACAGTTGTCCTCCATGTCTCAGGCACATTTCTCAGTGTCCTTGACAGTTATTAAGTGCATTAATTCTTCTGATGCTAATTTCTGTGTAGTACTGATGAAAAATGCATTTTTCTCAAGGAGTTGACACTTGGCAAATATCTCAATAGCAATAAATTAAAATACAAACTAAGTTTCTGTTGCCATGGTTTTGTTCTTCACTGATACAAGCAGTTACTGTATCTTCACTCCAGCATGGGTAGAGAAGCAAAGCCACAGCCCAGATCACCTCAATGCATAATACTCTCCTCTCCTGGCTCTCTCTTGCAGTTTACCCTGCTGGTGCTCTCACTTCTTGCCAAGTTCCAGTACAAACAAATTATTCCTCTGCAGTCTTGCTGCATGCCTAGACCCGGGAGGCTCCAGACTCAAGAGAAACAAGCAGCAGAAAAAAATGGATGCTGTTGAGGAGGATGCCCATGCACCAGAACGCTTTGCTGTGCCTTCCACATGCCTCTCCATGCTGCCACGCCCCTGCAAGGCAAGCTTTGCCACCACCACTTCTCAATACTTCACCCCAATCAGTAATGAGGTGGAAAGCAAAGTGGTTGGGATAGTCTTGGTGTTTGGTGGCCTTACAACTGGAGGCCTGTAGCTTGTGGTGTTTCTCAGGGATCAGTATTGGGTCCAATCTTGTTCAACATCTTCATCAATGACGTGGATGAAGGAATGGAGTGTACCCTTGGCAAGTCTGCTGATGATACAAAACTGGGAGGAGTGGCTGACACACCGGAAGGCTGTGCTGCCACTCAGTGACACCTGGACAGACTGGAGAGTTGGGTAGAGAGGAACTTAATGAAGTTCAACAAGGGCAAGTGTAAAGTCTTGATCCACATTGAGCAAGATCCTTTTAAGATTGTCTACTGCTTTATGCCACTGTACAGGATCCTCTAATATATATTTTCTCTCCCATCTCAGCTCTCTCTTCTGCTGAGCAGAGCAGGTGACTATCATGTGTGCACCACTGTTTTCACTATTGATCTCTTGCCTTTAAAGGGAAAGAAATCCCACAGTTACACGGAGGACACTTTGAGAAATCAGTATGTGCATAACTTTTACTGATAATCACATTATTTATGCAAAATCATCCGCCTAGGGGGGAAAAAAAAAAAAAAGAAACAAATGCAGCTTTATAGAAGCTTGTAGCTTTCAGAAAAAAGAAAAAAAAAAAGGAATTTGATTGCATGGCTGACCAGGTGTGTGCCGAGCTTCTCTCTTTGATGGATTGGAAATAGCTCTTTGCTCTATAGCTGGAGACAAAAAACTTTCTCCCTTAACAGAAAGACTGCAATTACATTGGTTATTTTGTTTCTTTCAGATTGTAAATATATCTTTCCTGCTGTATAGAACACAGTTTGTCTGTTCTTCCTTCAAAGCTTTCTTATTTTGTTGGTTTTGTAAGGGAAAATGTTTTTGTTAGTTTTGTTTAAAATGATAAATCTAGACAAGAACTTCTAGCACCATTTTAGCCCATTTGAATATGGGTAAATATTACTCTTTGAAATGTACAAATACCATTTTCTGAATCAAATAGTATGAAGGTAACTTCTTTGCACTGATTCAGAGATAAGTCATCTCTCTGAAGCAAAAAGTAATGATGGACTTGCAA
Organism: Eurystomus gularis; assembly: GCA_013400335.1. NCBI lineage: Eukaryota > Metazoa > Chordata > Aves > Coraciiformes > Coraciidae > Eurystomus > Eurystomus gularis. Next base: position 78,373 of record VZZY01020191.1, on the reverse strand, counting down.
AGTTTCTAGCCTTAAGATATGTCAGTTTAACTGAACATATTTGTATACTCTCAGCAGAAAAAAAATACTTCTGAGAGACAAAGAAGAGCACAAGCAAATAATAAATTATTCTGAGTGGTACTTTTGGGTGACTGTACCAGGCTCCTTGACAGTGGGTGAGGTCAGAGTAGCTGGGGCTCAGCCTGTACCTCATCCTGCCATGTGCCAACATGCATGGATGGGACCACTGCAGATGATGCTTCATCCGTGTTCATATTGACAAAATTTGTTTTGTGTCTTTACATCTTGAGAAAGAGGAAAATGGCCCTGCCAAGAAACCTTCCTATCTCTACAGCAAGTATTTGAGGTGCTCCCTGGGGTCCAACTCCATCTGTAAATCTCATGACTCCAGTGTCCTTCCAGACTTGGGCATCGTGTTTGTTACTGCATCTAAAGCAAGCGCTATAGTGGATGAGTGGTGATATTGGTATCTGCTCTTTGACCATCTGGGCTTGGGCTGCTGCAGCCCTCCCAGTCTGCTCAGAGAGATGTGGCAGCAAACAGCTTTTCCCTGAGATGCTTCTTTTATCCTTGGTTTAGTGCAGCCAGAGCTTGCCCTGCACTGGGTACCCCAGGGTATTGCTGAGTGAGGAGTTTGCAAGATCAAGCCCTTGTAGAAAGGCTGATCATGTATTCTCCTTGTATCATGACTTCCCCTAAAAAATAGCATGTAAAAATGGCCTAATCTACATTAGTTGAAGGAAACTGGAGTTTTGCTCTAGCCAGTGTTCAGGAGAAATACAAATTCTGGGTGCCAGGGTGCAATTGCTACCAGGCTACAACGCTTTGGATGACAGCCTCCTCAGAGTCCTATCAGGATTACAGCACCTATATGCCATATGATTTTATATTTAATACACATAGGGCTTGATTTACACACATGTTATGGTTTGAGGCTTGGGGCCAGGACACAGTAGCTGGACACCCTGAGGGTCCCAGGGGAGAAGCAGTTATTCCCTCCCCCTTCCTGTCCACACCGGATACTGGAGGCAGGAAGTGGTCTCCAGCGTGGGAGGAAGAGACGCTTGGAGCTGACCCTTCTATGCGGCCAGAAGCCATCTTTTCATAATTCCTCATCCTCCTCTGAATCTGAAGCCATCCAAACTCTGGCTTTGTAGTATATTGTATTTATTGTGTTTTCCCCCATCTTTGTACATATATCTACCTTCCCTTCTTGTTTTCTGTTCCCTGTTAAACAATGTATATATCTTATTACTTTTTGCTAACTTCCAATATAGTGCAAAGTCTCTCTTTTTACTCCCCATCTCCCTTTTTGCCTACCTGTCTGGGGGGAACTAAGGGATAGGGAGGGGGGAGCACACCTTCTGTTCCGTGGGGACCTGCCCTGAACCTCTAAACGGACACAGCACAGCAGCTCAGCAGCAAAACTATCATTGATTTATGGTGCGGGCAAGCGGTCACAGTGAGATACACTCCATGACGTGTGAGTTTGGAGTCTAAACAAAAAGGAGAGGGCGGGGTAAACAATCTGTGTGGTTGCAGGCAACTAGCAGTTAATATATGATATCCAGTTATCTCATTCTATGTAATACATCTTTAGAAGTTTGATCATAGAGATAGGATCATAATTTATTCAAATAATATTTGTTAATAGACAGCATAATGTTGTTTTTCTTCTTGCATCCATTTGTCAATGTAAAAGTAAAAAAATAGCATTTCAGCTCTTTTACTTTAAACAAGCACATCTATGCTTCATACTTTATTGAATATTTCTATTTTTTCCAGTGAGATTTTTTATTCTAATATCACCTGATTTTTGTGCAGTTAATTCCCTTTTCACCAAGCCGTATAAGTACTGACCTCAGAATTTCAGAATAGCCTTGACAAAAAAAAAAACAACACAACCAACGAAAAACCCCAGTACCTTAATTTGCATCACCATCACTGAGAGCTCTGCATATTTCCATTATAAAAACCCAGTTTCAGCAGGCTGGACAATATGGATTCGTGCGGCTGCCTTCAGCTTTCAGGAGGGAATTTATTCTTAGAAATTGGGTCAAAGAATTTGGTTTGGCAGGATCAACTGAGAGTGACTCTGGTTCAAAATATAAAATCTGCAGGGCAGCTCATTAATTGAAACAATTAGGTTAAAGCATTCTGTAACTTAAAAGAGAGAATAAACTTTAATCAGCTAGGTTATCTAAAGGTGAACTGAGATGTATACGTGGAATAAACAAACAGGAGCTGCCCAGAAGCCAGAAAACAAACTCATGTACAGATTTTTTAATATTATTTTCCTGTCATGCTTCCTTAATCCTTCCTAGTGTCAGTAAAATTTGGTCTTTCTCAATATTGTATGTCCTTTGTGCAGTTAGGTTTGACATTGAAGAAAAGGAGTTATGAATTATGTGTCTGGCTGGTAGAGATGGGCTCAGAGCCCCCATGGACACAGAACTCCTTGGAAGGGCTGGTCAAAAGATCAGGGTCTAAAAATAAACACCCACATTAAAATCCAACTCTCCTTGCTTCCTTCCATCCTGATCACAGAGATCTCCAGGGGCTCCGTAAGGAACATGGAAGCATAGCAGCAGTGCCAAGGTGGCTTATTTCCCTATCATGATGAGGGCAGTCACACAAGTCCCTGTTTGCTTGTGTGCCTTCCCTGTGCCTTTAACCTGTCAGAGGCTCTTAATGATCCCGAATCCACTTGGTTGAGAGTATATCAATTGGGCAATCCCCCTGAGATGCTCGAGTACACATTTGTGAACACTTTTCAATTAACGTTTTCCTTTCAAGGACTAATGATTCTAAATAACACCTTGAGCACCACACTGCATCTCATGGGTGATGCACCAGGATGGGTGGGACCTTGCACTCAACACAGCTCTAGATCTGGAAGTGTACCTGCTAAGAAGATTAAATCTGCAATCCTAGGTGTTATCCCCATCAATATTTAAACAGCGCACAAAATTCACATCAAACCTGTTGGGCAGAATCTGTCACTGGGGTGTTTCTAAAAGGTTACCAGCCTCAAGATAACTGTTTTTTACTTACAAACAGATTCTAAGATGAATTGTTTTCCAATTTGAGTCTTAGTCTACTGGTAAACTGTTGGGTTCATTATTGAATTAATACCTTTGCTTGGGTCCATCAGCAGTCGCTACTCTTGTGCACACAATGAATAACAGTCTGAAGGATTAAGAGGATAAGCCAGAAATGTTTTCACTTCAGAGAAAATACCTGGTTTGTTTGACTGCCCTTTATCAGAGTTTCCTTACAAAAGGCAAACTCTCACTGGGCAATACCAGCCTCAGCAATATGGTCTCTCTTCTGTGCAGCCTGCCCTTGACAGCAGCTACTGTGGGGAGCCTGGAGAAGAGCACACGTACCTTCTCTAATAATACTGAAAATCTTAGTTGAACGTTACTTCAACAATTATCAAATTGCACTTCTGCCCCTATAATCTCCCCGTGTGTGCTGTCTTCCTCCAAAAATGGGCTGAGGAGTGGAGCTATGAGAGCAAAAAGCAAGCAAGAAGTGAGCCTTTGCTCTCACCAAGTAGAAAGGGAAGATTCATAGCAAAATGAGTGACATGGCAGAGGAAGATCTGTTATGCAGTGGGGTGTTAAACACAACTCCTCTTCTGAAGCATCGTTATGGACACGAAGCCAAGGAGGAGGTTACTGAAATTTTACAGAGAACCACATGAACTGGACAGTGTCCTTTTAATTCCTGCCCTCTCTGATAAGCACTTTCAGCTCCCTGCTCAGCATCTCTGCCCCTGCAGGGATGTCTGTCCTTCTTCTTTCACTCTAAAGCCTAGAAAGCAGAGAAAAGGAATTTTTATGATGTATACATGACATTGTGAAAGGAGGAAAATCAGCATATAAGAAAACCACCCAGGTGATATGTTATGGGGAGCAAAATCCCTCAGCCAGCTCATTCCCTCCCTGTGCTGCTGCAACTCACTGCTGCAGTGTGCAGTGGATGTGCTGGTGAGCAGGCGCTATGTGAGGAATGAAGGCAATGCTGATGCTGGCCATCTTCTGTTTTTTTTCCTTTGTCAGGTTGCAATTCTGTAGTTTTGACTTGGTGTCTGTAACAGAAGTTATTGACCAACTGTGTGACCAGAGTGTTATCTTACTAGTATGGCACAAGAGTTTCCAGCCTCATGACAATAATCTGCTGTAAAAGCAGAATCCTACCAAGCCCTACATGTTAAATACCCTCAAGGCTGCTGAAAGTAATTGACATAAGCTACAGCCATGGCTGGTCCCTGAACTGTTTTCTGCTCCAGAAGCTGGGTGAGGAGAGAGCTAGTGCCCAGTGGGCTCTGTGATGCCCAGGTATCATGTTTTCTCTGCCAGCTGTAACTAGGAGGGGCTTGTACATGAGGCATGGTCCTGTTGCTGTGCAAACATCAAGCTTGCTCTTTCCTCAGCGTAAAATTTCTGTGTGAGTAGAAAATGAAAAAAAACCTTGAAAAACCAAACATACTATTGGCACTTGATACATAACCTAAGAGCAGCCTCTCCTTTGTAGTATGCCTGCTGTGTTACATAAAATTTGCTCTGTGTTTTTCCCCCTGGCCTACAAAAACCTATGCTTTTCCTCCTAATGGGAAATTAGTTCTGCAGTAAAAATATTTACAGAGGCATGGAGACCTTGATCCATTTTGTGTTTGAACCAATAGAAAGGTTGCTATTGATTTTGGTGGGTTTTTTTGAGACAGGCTTTGTTTTATCCATTTTTCAGTAGATGAATTCCCTGCTGATGCATGCTTTGTCAAGGTTAGCCCTCATTGTGTTTGTATGTCTTATGGGAAGGAATAGAAGCATAACAGAGAGTAAAAATGGGCATTTCATAAGCTAGAAATGCATTATTAGAATATGAAAATGTGGATTGCCGTTGGCGGCTAGCATTGCTTTAACCTGAAAGCCTACAAGTATGATGGTTGAACTTGCTATTTTTCACCCATGATGTAAAAGCTGCCAGCTCCTTTAAAATCTGATGCAATATGACATTTGTGTCACATTTTATCTGCTTACATTGATTTATGTTATGTCAACTGATGTGATGTAACCAGACATAGCCTAATAGCTAGTGATGTGCAAAACAGGCATTTTTCTTCTTTTTCTTATGCTTAGGACTAGTGTAAGATATCACAAAAGGCAAAATAATATTTGGTTTCATGAGTGTGACATTGTCAGGGGGCAGATACCATAGGGTTATATGCTGTGCGTGACCCCATAATGTTATCCATCTAAATAGTCATCTTCAGAAATGACAATGAAGCACATGAAATCCCCTAAGTGGTATTGGAGATTCCCTGTTTCCCGGCCTCATCTGCAGTTTTTACCAAGATGCTCATGCCTGGTGGCTTAGTTCAATGAATACATATAGGGTGTCTTTCAGGCTAGCAAGTGTGGAAAGAGGGGAAGCATGCAGCATGCAAAGAACCACATTTGGTAAATTCTGGGTGACAGACCTGTAGCAAAATCTGCAGGGAGATGGAGCCAGAATGTCCTGCTGGCATTTTGGTCCCAACAAGTGTCATGCACCCTGGGGTTCCTTTGAACACAGTACAATTTGGAGGTGTTGTGTTTAAGGTTCTCTGTGAGCAAATCTATTTCCAGGTGTTTGGGGAACAAAACATAAAGCACCATCAGCTACTGCCTGGCTGCTGAGGAGTGATGCTGAGTGCGGCCCTGGGAGGGAGGGTGCATGAGGCAGCTTTTGGTTTGAAACCCTCTTGGTTGGTATTAGAAACCCTCACCTGGTAAAAACACAAACGTGTGGTGTGGCCTGTTGTTTTTTCTAAATTGACTCACAATGAGTCTAAACACCATAACTCACAAACACAGTATTTGTTGTGTCATTTTTAATTTTACCACTATCATAAAGCAATATATCAAATAGGCTTGGTGGCCATCACGCTACCAACTTCAGGTATAATAAAAACTATGGGCAGACAGGTATTATTGAAAACTGAGCCAAGGTAGCATGATTGTTCTGAAACACCTCAATTTCTATGGGCCTTTTCCTCCTTTAAGTGATGGGTTCAAACCAGTTATCCACCACACCTTACCTCAAAGACATGTATTTTGTCAATATTCCACTTTCTGCAAGATTAATTACTTCTAGTGGAAAGATCTCTAAGCTGGCTCTACCTCTACAATACCAAGTGTTGTATTTACAGCTGTGCAATAAAAAAGCTAGAAAAGGTATTTGCCAGTGAAGCAGTGGGCTAAGTAGTTTATATTTTGTATGAAAGGCCACTTAGGAACACTTAAAGAAAATCAGCATGATACCTGCTCTTCTGCAGTAAGCCAGTCTTTGTAGTCATACAAACTGACATCCAGCCCAACATGGAGGCAAGAGTAAACTGTCTCAGGGCTACCAATGACAGAAGATGAATCTGTTCACTGAGCAAAGCACAGCAGGTGCCTGCATGCACAAGCACCAAAGCATCACCTGCTCTTCACTTCTATGCTGGATAACCCTCAGCCTGGTGATGGGCTGAATTCACAGCTAAACATAGCAGAGAGAAGTAGGATTAAAGGTCTCAGGAGATGCAGTATCCAAACCAAGCTTGGAGAGTGGCGTATCTGCTCATTTGTCAGCATTGTTATCATAAATTGATTGCTTCTAAGTGCATCTGCAGTGCTGTCACTAAATGCTCTCCTGGACAGCTTTGTCTGCTGTGCATCCGGCTTGCCATCATAAATGATAATGGTATTTTATTATACTAGTAAATGTACTTGATAAAACCAGTCTTAGAAGTGGTTTAGGGAAGTAAAATTAAAATATCAACTCTGCTGGGAATTTCATGTGCAGGCAATTTAAGCCAGTGTGCATGGCTTGGAGGCTGCTCAAACAGGACTGGTCCAGCCCAGGGACAGTGAGAAAAGTGGGATTGGGCACACAGGCACCCTACCCCTCCAAGGACATGCTGAGGTTAGAGCTCCTCTGCACAAGCACAGTTGGGCAGGGCCTTACAGCAGCTGCTCGCTACAGAGGTAAAGCTTAGCAAAGGCAGGTGAGCAGAGCTCAGCAGTGGGCTCACCCCATTCACCTGTGCCTCTGTAGATCTCAGTCAGGATTTGAACCTAGATTTCCTAAAAGTTGGTGTCTTCCCTCTTCTGAAGCATGAAGAGCAGAGTGGAGGGCAACTGTTTTCTTCTTTCTGCCCCAGCTTGAGCTGCACAAACATTTGCAAGCTTCAAACTCAGCTAGATGGAAATATGCTTTATTAGCGGTGCTGATCTGATTATGCTGGCAGTAGAACAGAGACAAACATAAACGCTTCCCACTAGTCATTATTACATCAAAAATATCTCTGTGACACTGGTTAGCTGCTTTCCCAGTACAAGCTAATGATTAATTGCTATGTACTGCTCATTATTTTTTCAATTTTGAAACTTACAGGAATTGTTGTGATAACATTTAAAAGGCAAGAAGTGGCTGAACTGTACCAGCATTGGCCTGAGAGTCCCTGTTCAACCTGCTGACATTTCAGGAGGACTCACATTATCCATGCTGCTTGGCTATTTCCAAGATGATCACTTCTATAACTTTTTCCTAGGGGCATATTTACTTACCTGACACTATCTTGTGCTTTCTGTAACTCAAGCAGCTCTGATGGGTAAATTGATCACAGCAAAGCTTGTAGAACACTGGTAAATGAATTGGCATGTTCTGATTTCTCCTTACTGAGAAAATCCCGACTCCTTTGAGATGGCTTCTAGGCAGAGTGTGCAGAGTATAGCCAGGATGGTGTTTTGAAATTATAAATAGTGATCAGAGGGGTATGCTTTGTAAACAGTTTTTTAACAACATTTTGCTTATTACAGCAAAAAGTTCTGACAAATGTGGCTTTATGCTTTTTTTAATATTTACAGACATACATACATCTTCCTCCATGATTTCTCCTTGCAATACTTGCAGCTGCTAAAGCAGATAATGAAGCTACAAATCTCTATGCCTGCTTTGACTGATATCTATGGCTAGTTTCCTGTAGGGGCAAAGTTCACTCCTTCAGAGAACTGTACAAGGCGCCTTGCTGAGACACCATCTCCGGGCAAGATAAAATATTGAAAAGCAGAGAAAGGCTTTGGAAACGCCCCCAAAGGAGCAGGGGATTCAATCAGGGCTCCCTCACGTTAGTATTCACTACTCCTCTATATTGTATCTGTAATATGTGAACATTTGTAAGTGCTGGTTCTCCAGTTCCATGTGTTACATGCACTAGGGAGAAAATCTAAACATGCCAAGAGAGCTTGCCACTCTGTGACTAAGCTCAAAATATTGTGTTAACCATGAGGAGTAAACAGTGGATAGCAGTTGCCCCTTCTGATCATTGTTGGAAATGATGCCTTTTCTGGGCTCAGAACTCTGCCAAAATGTTGCAAGAAAAAGAAATATGCTCTGCAGTCATCCATTTTCTCAGCTTTCAGAGCCTTGGCACAGTAGGAAAGTTATTCCTGATAATTTTGATCTAGAGGTCCCTTGCACACAGTGCAACAGCAGTGAGACAATTCCACACTGAACATTGCACTTAATGCAGGGAAGAGGCCTGCAGTAAAAACACTGCAATAGAAAATCTATGTGAAGAACCCCGTGCCAGACATCACTGACCATAAGTATTTCTGGGCTCAGTGACCTGGTTATTCCAAGCCTCTTCAATTTGTACATTTGTTCCATCCACTGAGGCATGGGATTAATGCAGCGGCTGAATCCTTGAGTGCATTCCTACTGCAGATGGGGCTGGGGCCTTCCAAGGCTCTGAGCAATTAAAACTCTTCTGATTTCACTTCAAATTCAATAATGTGTTTTCATACGCAGTAAGGTGTTGGGCATAATGTATGGGAACTGAGTATTCGGAGGGGAAAAGGAAGGAGCAGCTGGAAGAATTCTTTAATAATATTTTAGTTAAAATCTGTTAAAAAAAGGGCCTCTTCAACATGAAACAAAGTAGGTCAAAGCCCAGTATCTAGCCCACTGTTTAAAGAACAAAGACCAGGGTCCTTAATATCTCTTGTGTGTCACCAGAAGTGTATTGAGTGAGCTCAAACTGACCTCACTGTCCCCTGTTCTACACAGGCTGCATCTTGTATGTGTGTTATTGGAGGGAGTTTCAGTGGGGTAGATGCTATCGATGCACAGAGCTGCTGTTAGGCACAACTATGAGGCTGCAGTTTCCAGTTACTTTCTTACTCTGAATACCTGGAAAGCTATGGAAAACAGACTCAGATTTCAGACTCCGGAGTCTGTAAATCCTTCCATTGTCAATGTCTGGTTTTAAATCCAAGACAATACTAACAGCTGGGGTAATGAAAGAGATGTATCTCTGTATCTGTAAGTCTCTTACGTTTCTGCTTGTGTGCTATATGCTCCTCCAAAAATCTCTTAATGTATTTGGTCGTTGTAACAGCTCTTGTAAAAGAATTCTCCATCATTTTCTTTTGTGCTGAATGTGACAATATCAGCTGTTTGACTTTGAAGCCCTGGTTAGAAAACTGGGCATTTCTCTGATTTTCTCCACTGAGCTTTTCATCTCTTCACTGAAACGGAAATATTATACTAGTTAAATGGAGAAAAAGCAGTTAAGGCAGATGCTGTTTCATCATCTGGCTAACAGAGAGCTCCTCAGCATTCAGAAAGGTGGTTTACTGCAATAAATTAAGTGCACAATTTTTTCATGTGGAAAAAATGATTTCTGAATTCCCTCTGAAACACCATTTCTTCTGTAGCAAAATGAGTTAATGAAGAAATTTACAATTTAGTGTCTGTTAGTGTTATAGAGAAGATAATTCTGGATCTCAAAGATTGTTTTGTATTACTTTCCAGTATTTTAAAATCCTTCATCCATGATTTGGAAACAACAGCTGTGATCATTCCTGCAGCTGAACCTTTTAGTTACCTCCCTTTCTTTACTCAAGTCAAATGATGCCCTAAACCCACCACTGAGTCTTTAACCAGGTACATGTGCTTTTAGTGCTGGTGAAAAGCACTTGCAAAAGGGAGAAGAAAAAAGTTGAGTAAAAGCAGCATTTTTTAACTACCCATATGGTAGGTAGTTCATCCTTGTCCCTCCTTGATGTACTGAAGCAGCAATACGTTCCCAGCAGTGAAGAGACCCACTCTATGTGCAGGCTGTTCCCAGCATGGGAGTGAGGTCAGAAACAAAACCCTCAACCTGCCCAGTCCATGCTGCAACATGTCAGGGTTTGATAGCCTGTGTGACATGAATCTGGGGTCTTCTAGCTGGGGCAAGTCATTGACATCCATCTGTTTCTGTGCAGCATAGATCCCAGCCTTTTCAGCTCCTTGGCAAGCAACTGGCTCTGGTTTTTGATCTGGGAGAAGGAGCTGGTGCTATTTCCTATACAGATGTGGATGTGTTTTTCCAGGTCTGTAGTGCTTGCAGGAAATTAAGCCATTGAGTTTGGTTTCTTCTGCATGGCAGTAAGTACATTCTAGTGCCAAGGTTTTGTGCTTTTAGAAATGGATGCACCCAGGGATTTTATTGAAAGGAAGAAGGTGGAATGACATGAGGGAAAAAAAAAATTGATTCAGACTGAAAATAGAAATTTTATTTTATTGCTAGATTAATACTTTGGAAGTTTTGTTTCTGTCTTCTTGATAGAATTCTGTACAGCATTTCTAACATGTCCTTTCTAATTGGGAAATAATTAGATTGTTAAATTGAGTAGTTCAAAGATTATTCTTGACTGAAATTTGATTTCTTCTGACACAGGTAATATGTTACAGGCCTGTCTCAGGCATCGCTAGCATCAGTAACCTTGTTACCTTGGTCCAACATTGCACTGACAGGTACCGTCGTTGGCCTTTCCTGTTCTCCAGTGCTTGCATGGCTCAGAAAATATGCTCTAGCTCTAGCGCAGGTCTGGGAGGGAGAGTAGTTGCTATCTGAATCATAGATACAGCAGGTTTCCAAAGCCTAAGGGGAAATGCAAAGTACATTAGCAAGGAGAAAAAGAAGTAGAAAACAGAAGTAGAAGACTAAAGTTAGAAGACATTAAGCCGTTAGATGTACTAAACAGGAGACTGTAGAGATTTCTGTTTGCAGGGCCAAGGCTGTAGGCTCACTGAAAAGGGATTCAAGAAACTTCAGAAATAAATTGAAGCTACTCTTTTGACTTGAGAAGCAGACACCTTTGAAAGAGTATTTTCCAAAATATAAAGTAATTAATTCCACTTTGTGGTAAAACTAAGTCTTTAAAGTATACAGCTAAATTTGAAAAGAATAGCAACATTCAAGAAAAAATTTAAAATATTTTAGAAATGCAAAACTTGATGAGATTATGAAATTAACAGAATAGAAAAACACCATTCAAATAAAAGATTAGACTCAGGGGAGACACCTTTGTCTGCAACCTGAGTTCCAGCAGCGAGAAATACTGGGTGAATCTAAAGCACCAAAATGTACAGCCTTTAAACCAACAGTAGCTCAGCACTCTAGGGCCCTGCTCTCCTGCCATGCTGCAGTCCAGCTAGCTGCATGCAAGTTTGGAAAGAGCAAGACTAAGCACTCCTTTTCTACTGTGCTTTTAATAGGAACTTTTCTGATGACGTCAGATTATTTTTTTTAACCTACTCATTTATTTACAAACCTGATCTTGGGGCCTGAATTAATCTGTCAGTGTTCCTCTTCAACAGCAAGAACAATCAGCCCACTGCTGAGGGAAATCGAGGGATCGTTATCATCGGCTCTAATGGCAATCCTATATTACGTATGCTTTAGGAATAAGAAATCAATGAGAAAACAGCTTGAATTGACCCAAGGACTTTCCAACCCAGTGATTTGATAACTTGGTAAATAAATTTTAAAAATCTTAATATATACTAGTGGCCTAGAACAGAATCTGCTGAAAGGAATTTTCTGATACTACTTTTATTCACTTGTCATAATATATTTCAGCTGCATTTTCCTCTTTCTATTCCATATATTATATTAAAGATAAAAAAATAAGTTTCATATTAATTTTGAGGTTTTCATGAGTCTTTTTCCTCACTAGTTAACAAGAAAGGAATTAAAATACAAATGTTTAATTAACTGACAGAACAATTTAAGCCAAGTTTGAAAATGGTTATTCTAACTGTAAATGTGTGCCTGGAGAAGCAACAAGGAGAAAATCCCTTACTTTGAGATGCATTTAAGGTTTTTTAAAATTCTTTTCTGCAGAGATAAACCTTTTTGATCTCACTCTTTTGTAAAGTAACTCTTCGTCAGATTAAATATGAAGATCCCTATCAGAAAGTACTTCGCTTTGACAAGCCTGACAAAGTCCCATGTAGTCTGCAACATCGTGATGGCTGGCACTGAAATGAAAAGGACTTGAATAAAGAATATTTGAGTAGCATGACTCATAAGTAATACAAAGGCAGCTCTGGCAACGTCTGTACTAATTACAGACTAGTTGCTATGTTGTAATAATCATGGGTATTAAGTGTGTGGGATGCTGAAATGTGTGGGCAACCTGCTAAGCTTGATCTCAGTTCCTTGCAACTAAAATCCTATCTGTCCCAGCTGGAAAGTGGGCAATGTATGCAGGTGTCTAAATGTGGTCTGAGGGTGATTAAATGTGTGTATATATTATTTCTTTTTGTGTCACACTCCTGGCCACAAACTTTTGGAGTTGTCAGAAATCATGGAGGTTATTCAGTGCTGCACAATTTAACAGCCAACTGTCCTGATTGCAGTCTGGGTTTCTGAGTTTGTTCCTCATCGCCTGGCACTGTCATAGCACAGCATTTCTGGACCACATTGCTGGGATAGAAGAGCAGGAGTAGCAACGTTTCCAAGCTCTGTTCGCTCTGTGAAGGCAGATGATGCTTGTTTTACCTCCGGAATTTCAGAGCATGAGGTAGTGTGGGCTACTGTGGCTTTGAAAAGCAGAATTGCATTCAAAAGGCTGGTAGTAATTCTTGGATAGGCAACTTGGAGCTGCTCGATGGAAATGACGGCAATGGAACAGCACTGCTGAGTGACTGCTTCTCTCAAAGACACACTTCCTAGTCTGGTTAGAGAGGGATGGGTTTCAGCAGTGGGTTGTCAATGTGACTTAAACCTGCAATTTAGTTAAGTGAGGTCAAATGTGGAATTTGCTTCATTTCAACAATTAATGAATTGGAAAATTATCCAGGATTCATTTTCTGTTTCCTTCAAGGTTCTTGCTTCCTAAGTTTGGGTCATTATTTCTCTGGGCACTGTTTGCCCTTGTCTTTCTGTCCTTCAGAATTAGAGGATCTCTTCTCCCTTTTCTGAAAGTGGGAGACCCTCTGCCCGTTTTCCAGATGCTTTAGAGATGTGAAGCATAGTGAGTGACTGCACAGAAAAGTGCTCAAAAGCTGCTCTGTCTTGATAATACCATGGGACTGTCTTATAAGTGAAGATTTCTGTATTTAGCTGGTGTGTAGTGAGGAAGGCAGTCCCTGTGCTGGGAAACTCATGCACAGAAAATATATCCATGGCTATTAACTATCCATGGTGACCATCTGATGATGTTTCAGATGCTTCAGATCTGAAGCAAGCCATCAAGCTGAAGGCTTACAGACTGCAGCAGGGAAGGAGAACGAAAGGTGCAAGTAAGATTTTGGGAAGGAGGGATGGGTTTGTTTTTGGATTAATGTTTCCAGTAATGGAGAACTAAGAGAGGACAGAACATACCTCTTGCACTGTGACCGCCTTCTCTAATCACGCTAATGCGACTGTAATGAAAACAACATTTAGTCTGTCACTTTTCTCCATGTGATGCTCCCCTAGATTCACTGCTTTGTTGCCAGCAGTCCAGTGAACAAAAACAGGGATAGTCTTCAAACATCTCAGCTGTAATAGAGAGAACAAGCTGCCAGCAGACTCTGCTAATGCATTTGCTTTGGCACCAGCTCTCACTTGCTGTATGGCACAGGGGGCGAGCAAAGGCTGAGCTGGAGAAGAGCGAGGGTCTGTGGTGATCAGCTTTGTTGCTGCCCAGGGACTGGTGAACAATGGAGAGGGCCCAAAAGGCTCAGCACACCTTGCTTGGTCTCTCCCAAAACTCTTCATCACTTGGTGGCTCTTTATACCAACAAAGCAGCACAGAGGATTTGCTGAAGCCATGAAGGCAGATTGCCTGATCACCATTTGGGTAAAGAAGTTTCTTTCTTGCTTGACAGGTTCACTATTTAACTGCTTGCAATGAGCAATTTTTAAAGTTAAACAGAACATACTGTTTTGTAAACTCTACTGTTGAACACCAACAACTTGTTAAATGCTCTGCAGGTTCAAACTGGCCTGCACTTCCTTCACTATTTCCTCTTAAAAGGGGGACAAGCTGACACCAACCATCAGAGCATTTTCCAGCTATTTCTACAAGCATAATTTGACTCTATAACCTCAAAATCTCCAAAACTTTTGTTTTGAAGAATGTACTTTCTGATATACGTTGAAATGAATATTTGCAACTACAGCAATGTTGCAGGTTATTATTTAGCCCCCAGATGCACATATGAAGTATCCTGGAGAATGTCTACTTTTCAACACTTTAATCAGGAACTGAATGTAACAAAAAAACTGACTTCATATGAGTGAATATTCATGGGGCTGCACAACAGATATGTTTATATCATTAATAATCTTAGGAGCACTTACAGTATTTCTTTTCTACCAAAAGCATAATAGGAGGTTTCCTGGGAGAATCCCCACATGTAAAAATAGTGAACAATACACAGGGTTTTTAGAGGATGTTCTGAACAGGTGGTAATGTTACAGCTCGAGCCCATGGTAATAGTGACACATAAGGATGTTCCTGGTCTCAATGTGGCTGTCACATAGAATCATAGAATCATAGAATGTTTTAGGCTGGAAGGGACCTCTAGAGGTCATCTAGTTCAACCTTCCTACACAAGTAGGGACATCTACCTAGGTCAGGTTACTCAGAGCCTCATCAAGCCTGACTTTGAATGACTCCAGGGATGGGGCCTCCACCACCTCTCTGGGCAGCCCATTCCAGTGCTCTATGGCCCTCACGTTAAAGAACTGTTTTCTAATATCCAACCTAAATCTATCTTTTCCTAGCTTAAAACCATTTCTCCTTGTCCTATCACTACAAGCTCTTGTGAATAAACCTTCCCCTGCCTTCCTGTAAGCCCCCTTCAGGTACTGGAAGGTCAGTATGAGGTCCCCCTGGAGCCTTCTCTTCTCCAGGCTGAACAGCCCAAACTCCCTCAGCCTGTCTTCATATGAGACATGCTCCATTCTTCTGATCATTTTGGTGGCTCTCCTCTGGACACGCTCCAATATGTCCACATCTTTCTTGTGCTGGCGGCTCCAGAACTGGACGCAATACTCCAGGTGAGGTCTCACCAGGGCAGAGCAGAGGGGCAGAATCACCTCTCTTGATCTGCTGGCCACAGTTCTTTTGATGCAGCCCAGGATGTGATTGGCCTTCTGGGCTGCCTTTGCACACTGGTGGCTCATATCCAGCCTTTCATCCACCAGCACCCCCAAGTCCCTCTCCACAGGGCTGCTCTCCATGCACAGTTCCTGTCTTCATCTTAGCATGGCCCAAGGTCAGTAGCTGGTTAATTTTGCCTGCAGCTAAGACTGCTGTGGTGTTGCTCTGATACTACCAAAGGTGATGAAAAATCCCTAAATCTTGCAATGGGCTGGTGTAATTTGTGTGGTTGGGAAAAGCTACTCACAGTGGTGTTTCCAGGTGGTTATAAGGAAGGTGAGCTTTTCAAATGCAGGGAGTACTTTCCAAGCGAGAGCTACTGCAACAAATGAACCAAGGAAGCATGAGGAGATGGAAAGGAGCAGTTCCCTCCAACACCAATATCCCTGTGACACTCCAGTTTCCACTCACAGGGAGTGAAAAGCAAGCCGGGAGGAAGGAGCTGTACTCACACCTGACTTTCAGCTGTGGTAAGAAAATGGAGGCAAGGACACACACATGCTTATAGTATTTTGCCTAAATGTTGGTATTTCCTTATAGTGCCTAAAACATGCAAGGATTTTGGAAAGCTGGCAGAACCCACTCCCTTTCACTGGCATGCATCCTGGTAAAGGTGAGACTAGTGCCAGGGTGATGCTGGAGGGTGGAGGATGAGGACAAAGCAGACATGACACGCAGAGGGGAGTTGGAGAGTGCTCAGCATCCTTCTTGCTGCTCTTAGCAGCATACTGGGGCAATCCCATTTCCATGCAGCTCTGGCAGAGTCCCCATGGCCAAGGAGGGAGCAGAGCCATGGTTCAGCCCAGGGGACACAGTAGTCCCATGGAATGGTTCAGGGAGAGGAAGCAGAGAGAGGGGGGACATGGGAGGACAGTGTTTTTTGTTTTTTGAGTGTGACAGCCCCGTTGCCTCAAGCCTGTCCTTACTTTGCAGGCTGAATTATTTCCAGTGCCTCACCCAAGGTGTGCAGAAGCAGGATAGAGCTTGCTTTTGCATGGGCAGTTCTCTGCTAATGAGCTGCGTGGCACAGGCAGGTGCTATTAATAACCCTAGTGCCCTCCTCCCTTCTATATCATGTGCATCTCCCCGTAGCTCTGCAGCACAAACCCTGCAGATTACGGTGTTTTTGACAGTCAGATCATAAGACAGGAATACGTCCAAGAGGTTGCAATGAGAAGAACACACAAACATGGTTGCACAGAATTTGCTGTGTAGATGTACTGCTTCAGAAGGTTTATTGGTGGTGTAATACATGGCCCTGTAGGCAATGAGGTGTTGTTTCAAAACATGAACAAATAATCTGGTGTCTCCATTCAGGAATGTCTTGAAATGTCTTTCACTACCAACTCTGTCACAAAAGGTCAGCACATTCGTGGAAGAACAAGCTCTGCTGTCATTTGGCTAACATACAGACAGCTGTGCTGGCATACCAGCAGCAGAGCTGCCCTTCTGAGAAAGATAAACTCCCGAGCACCCACTTGGACAGAGGGAAGCTCTCTGAAATGCTCAGCTGGAGCTCACACCCAAGCACTGGGATGGTAGATCTCCCACTGAAGGCTGAGCCAACCAGGTGCCCTTCACAACTGATGATGCCACCACCACTTAACTTCTGCTCCATCGAACATTGCTGTACTTAAATAAGGAATGGCTGTAGCAGAGCTCCAATATTTGCATGCACTTTCCAGGTGAAGATTTAAAGGCTTATTGGTGAGAGTTATACAACCCACACCTCAAAGCAGACTTGCAATATTAACTTTTTACAAATAAACTGGTGCCATATCCATTCAATGCCAGCATTCATTGCATGATGGTGTGCCGTGTGTTGAATAGCAACTGCCCATTGTGCGCTATAGTGTGCTTGTGTTTCATTTTGAACAAGGGATGAGAGCAGACATTACCTTAAATATTCACAAAGAAATATCAGCACAGATGAGGCAGTGCAGGGGAGGGATGGAGGTGGGCTTGGCATGAATAATTCATTGCTGTGAGGCATGTATAGCTATTCTAGTCATATCAATCCCAGCAGTATTAGTTTAATAATGTGATGCAACTCCTCTCTTTAATGGTAACCTGTAAATAAGACAAGCACTTCTTATTGGAAATGTATTGGCTTGGGAAATGTGACTGACAGCTTGCAATTTTAAGAATTGTCATGGGACTATCCCATGGGGATAGTCTTCCCCATTGAAAGTCATAATGAAGCTTGTTTTCAGAAAGTAACCACCTTTGCTGCTGGTGAGGGAAAGTGCTCAGCTGCCTAGGCAGCTCATAATTTCAGAAATACCTGAAATACCTTAGCATCCAGAAGCACCAAGCAGTCTTGAAAAGGTTATACTTATCCAGCCAAAGGTGAATTTTGTATTCCTTTCATGCACAAGTGCAGCTGTACTGGTGATAGTATTTGAGGACTTTAGAGTGATAGGTGTATTAGGTTAAAACAACAAATCTCTTAGAAGATGGCTTCTGAGGTCTTTGGTTTCTGTGTAAACTCATGTCTGCCTTTGCTTTTTGCAGTCATCTTTAGTTCCAAACTGCTGGCTCAGCTTTGCTTTACAATCAGCTTTGGCATAGAACAGATGTGATACAGCTGCATTACAGACTATCAGATTTACTTATTCCTGGGTAAGTTAGTCAAGCTCCCTGTCAGTAACCTCCTGCAGCTCCTCCTCAGCATGCAGTTTCTGAGGGGGCTCTGGGGCTGGTTCTTGCACCTGAAGACATCTTAAAGTACACAATTTGTTTTTGCAGTTTTGCTAGAGTACAGTCATATACTTGCTGTCTCCTTATCTGAATCACCGTTCACTTCAGGTGGTGTGTTTTGTTTTTTGTCTTTTCATGTCCACAAGCTTTGATATAATGATTTTTCTTGATGCAATCATTCCATATGACTTCACATATAAGACCTTCTCCATTACCATATTTTTTTGCATCCTTTCCAGTTTGTTTGTCTCCTCTTCTATACTCTTTCAGGTGTTGAATTGACTTTGTGAGGTGCTAACAGGTCTGTATTTTCAAGCTTTCCTTACACTTCTTGGAAAAATTAAATTTTTGTCTGCTTCTCTTACACTTTGCACCTGGATACAAGCTTTCCCTGTAACATACACTGTGGTAGACTTGACCTGGTTTTGCATATTGCCCTTCTCTCACCATGTATAGGAATTTTCTTAGTAACTCAAGGATAAAGACAAAAAGCTATCTGGTCTTACCTGATGTCGCGGTCGGGCGTGCAGAGGTCCGACCACCTCCCAAAGGGAGAAGGGTTGAGGGTAAATTGGGATATCTCCCCACCAAGCTCGCAAGCAGACACGGAGACCGAAAGAGTATCTAACAAGTTTATTACTAAATATATTCAAATAAAACCTTATTTACTCTATGGAAATATTACAATATTAAAGAACACCACGCCCACCCATTCATTCTCCCTCTCTCACCCACCGAGAGATAAGGGCAAATAAGGACTTAATTATGTCAAGATACGACCTGTATGTGTGGATGATGCGTGTGTGTGCGTGCATGTGTCCTTTCAGCATTCAGCGATGGTCTCCGTGGAACGGCGACGATGCCTGACCGGCAGACCTGGACTGTTTCCAGTGACGTCAGCAGCTTGTAGCTTTTCGGTGCGAGTGGAGTTTCTCTCTCTCTCT
>VZZY01020191.1:0-59008 GCA_013400335.1 Eurystomus gularis | reverse complement strand
GGGGGGGGTGCGCTCAGCAGGAGCGATGTGCTCCCTTTGCGCAGTGAGGCGGAAAAGAGGAGAGTTTGTTTTCTTTTTCGATATTTATGGCTGGCGTTATCTCGGTTCCGGTTTCCTGGAGGATTTATGCCAAATAGATTTATGGGAAATCGAGTTCTTTTGCTCACTGTTTTAATAAGGCAGAAAAAATCATGTGGTCGGTTCACCACACCTGAGCATACAGTTGTGTGTACCAGAATTAGTCGGATGACATCATTCCCTATTTCTTCTGTAGGAGATCATGGGTAGATAACCAACAAGGCAACTCTCAGAAGCAGAGTACTGGTGATGCTTAGAATGGTGGTTATACATCCTGGGTAGCAGAGAATACCAAAATTGTTTGGCAAAATCAGTGATGAAAGAGCAAAGGAGTCATATCAGTATTTTACATCATGTTAGAGAAAGCAGGTTGGCTAGTGGGATGAAAAACACTGGAACTGGGACCAAAAATTGAGTCTCGTGACACAAGAGTAGGAAGTTAGTTGTTCTCTATTAAGAGCTGTCACTAAAAAAGCCAGTTCTGTCTGTGACATTTGCTGACATGGAAAATCTAAGCTACCAGGTATCATCTTAGACTTCCTGTTCCAGTTATTATTAAGTAAAAAACCCATTGAACACACTGGGCTTATGTCTCAACTAGTGAGATATCTGAAAAAGGCACACGTAGCTAAGAACAATGCTTTGAATTTTTGTAATACCTGGGATAATTTTATCAGAGAGGGATTTATGCGGTGATGCATTACATTAGCCTAGTGCTGTGCAAGACATATGGAAATTAGTGATGGATTAGATTTCAGAAAGCTTATAAAAGGAGTCTTGCAAGACCTTTAACCTTAAAATCATTCATAGCTGAGCAATCCATTAAAATAAGTATTGAAGTAATCCTTGGCTGGTACAGTAGTAAGAAATATGCTAGTGATTAATGGGTATTGGTTACTTTCTTTAAAGTTTAATACATAGCTGTACAGAAAATATTTCTAATAATGACAGCCACAAGACCTCACTCTATTGTAAAAAAAAAATTGATGTAGAGCTGTGAAAGTCACGTGTGTTTTTTACTAAGAGCACCTGTTATTCCCCAGTTTGGGTTCAGTACCCAGTGTGCAATGAGCCAATCTCACATGATGAGATGAGATACAGTTTTTTTACAAAGCTGCGCAAGTTTGAGTGCTAGGTGGTTTCCTACAAAGCCAGCAAACCTTGGCACTTCACAGAGTTCCTTTCATATACAAAGTTATCAACTGGTAAGTTTCCAAGAAACTCCCATGGACACCGACTGCTTTGTAATGTGCATATTGTTACACAACACTTGTTTGTACTATGCATGCTTTGTGGGGAAGGGGTTTCACCTGGGCTGGGGTCTCTTACCCTGTGACTGTGACTTTTAGTGCTGTAATGAGGGTAGTTCACTTAAGGATAGTACTAATCGTTGTTCAGCTGACTATTCAAAATTAGATTAAAAAAAAATCCTTAAGCACATATGGTTTATATATTTTTTAGGATGTTTATTCTTCAAGGACAGCCAGCTCTCGATAAAGAGTTCTGTAACTAATAATTTCGGACAACCTCAAGGATGGTCATCTTGCCCTAGATGTCGTTTACATATTTATATCTTTCTTTATACATGCTAATAGTTATTAAACAACTAAAATTTTAGGCAATATTTCACAAATCTTTTAACTCCGCCTTTGTTTGTCTCTAGTAGATAACACACACAAACTTTGCACTGCCAGGGTCCCTTGCAGCCTCCTCAGTGTCTGCACCACAGCCTAACTCAGGCATGGTTGTTACCAGCAGCCTAAGATATCTTCTGCAAGGTAGCCACACCACTAAAGTTTTGGGGGGTTTGCTTCACATAGTTGCAGCTCCTGCAAAAAGGTTGTGTGAAGGGGCTTTGGCTTTCCTTGGAGACACACGATGTTGGCCAAGTCCCTGCGCATGTGTGGCACACTCAGGAGTCCCCAGGCCTTTGCACTGGGAGCACTGGTGTTTCACACTCATGTGTGCCCCTGGCTGGTCAGGGCTCGGTTTTACCCATACAGCAGTTTCCTCAGTGTCAGAGCAGATTATTTTGCCAAGGCAGTGATCTGACAGTCTTGTCTACACTGTTTTATGGAGCCTGGCTGCCTAATGTCACCCAGCATAATTTTCAGGGCTGGAAACAGAAGCTTAATGGTGGAAGTGCAAATTAGATTTTCTTGTTGGACACTCATAGCACTGGCAGCATGTGGGGCTTGCTGACTCCACAGGGAACAAGATCACTGTGAAAGGATTCATCACCAGTGATGAGTGCTGGAATATATATATGTCTGCACAGAAAAACATTGCCAACAGTCTGTAGTTTGAGCTCCTGGTGAGAGCCTTAATGTCGTAGAAAAGGAATTTCTCTTGTAATGTAAAGAAAATTCACTTCCATTGTGAACTTGTCTTATGCCAGGTATGAAGCCAGACAGGCTGGCAGCATCATTTTTTATCATCTGCATTGGATGCACACTGGAGAACTGCAGGCTGTCGAGGGTCACGGGCAGGTCGGTGGCCAGGCTAGTGTGGTTGTCTCTGGCCTCACTGGGCAGTCCTTGCTGCCATCCCACACCGAGGGTCTCCTACAAGCAACTACAGTGTGAAAACCAATCTAACAGTGTCACTGGCTTCCCTTAAAGGGAGAACAAGGATGAGGTGGTGGCTATTCCCATTCATTCCCATCTTAGCTGTACCAATACTGGAGAGGAGCAGGTATGTCATCTCCCCCTTTGCAGCTAGGCACAAAGCAGAGGTGTGCTGCACCAGGCTCTGTGTCTGCACAGCTCCTGCAGAACCAGTGTCACCTGTTCAGTACCAGCGTCACCTGTTCAGTACCAGCCTGTCAGGGACCACAACTATGCAAGGGCTAGAGTTTATCCTTTGCTAGATGAGCTAGAAATTATTCCTTTTACTGTTTTGCTGGTAGAACAATATTCCACTTAACAAGCTATAACAGTAATTTCTGTTCTGATATGGGCCTTCAATTTGATGTACACTTGTACACTTGATATATGCTTTCTGTTCTTTCTAAAATAATTCTCCAACTCATCCACCTGCTTCTGATATGTTACCTTAGTTTAAATAGGGATGCACTACTAATTCATGTTGCTGCCTGTTCAGCACAATGTATTGTTTGATGGTATTTTCCATCACTACTCAAAACAGCTATTTGTTTTATCATTGTAAGATTTGCATTAGCTCTGCTGACCAACTAAGGCCATTACCCTTGGCTTCAGCACCTGCTGAAACAGATGAGGAGACCATCAGTATGTATCATTCAGCAACTTTGAAATCTTGCTTTGCCTCCCACCTTTCTATTCCAGATGTCAGGTGTCAGTGAGATGTGCCAAGGTTTCAGAGTAGTAATCATATCAATTTGAGCAGGGAACATGCTGTCATAATTCACTCTACTAATGAAAACTATGATGACACCACAACAGAAATCCTTGCCAACCTAATCACCTCACACTGCTATAGTACAAAGTTATTTAAAGACTACTGTTCTTAGTAGCATATAGAAGCTTAGGAACAATTTCTAAAGATGGTTAAACACCAAAGCAAAGTGAAGTTGTATGAAGAATTCAGTTGTTATCTGGTAAGCACACATTCCTCTAAGCACCAGCGTTATTATGAGAAAACAGGTTCAATACATCACAACAGAAGAAAAGGTGGGGAAAAGTAACTTTTGACCAGAGAAATGCTAGGGAGACAGTGTTGCTGCCATGCAACATTTCACTAGGAAAGATGTAAGTGGGGATGCATACTCAGTTTGCTACCACTGAATTTCCTCACTGTGGATCATAAAGTTGAATTAATTGGGGAAAAAAAAGGATTAGAGAAACCTCCTGGGGAGGGAGAAATGACTCAGGCTTTCAGTGGTGTGTAAGCTTAGCACCCAGAGGGAAAAGGGAAGAATTTGTGCGCCTCCTCCAACCCAGTCATTGCCAAGTGCATTACATACATGTATTTAATTCATCATCTTTTGTGGGGAGTGTGTGAAGGAAAGAATCCACCAAAGTTCATTTTTCAGGGGAAAAAAGAGAATGGATTCATATTAGTTTTAGGGAGCTGTAAGAACTAGTTTGTATGATTTGATCTACTTCAGATTCTATCCCCAGTGGTGACTCATGAAGCAGAATGTCAAACTATAGTAAATTCAAGGAATAGATACAGCATTAAAACACAGAAGGAAAGCCAAAATGAATGTGTGAGTGGGCAGTCAAAAGGAAAAAGAACAAGCAGTGAGGCTGGTAGGAGGATGGAGGAGGAACAAAGGGAATCTGAGGCAAGGAGGTGAACTGGGAGTGTGATGATATGATGGACAATATGATCCTCTCATATTTTATTGTATATTCTCTACTACCTTATTTGGAGGTATTGTTTCTCAAAAGAAATTTGAAAAAGTGTTTTAAAGTAGGAATGGGAGCTTCAGGCAAGCAAAGAGAGAAATCTGTTCAGATCAGTTCCTCCTTGGCTTGAGAACAAGGCCAGAGGAATAATAGTTGGAAAGTGTGGTAATTCACAACTTGCCACTCAATTGAATGTCCAGTTCCTATGTTTCTGTGATGTACAGAAATACAAAGTCTCACATCAAATTCAAGGCACTGGTGGTACTTTTTCCAGAGAAGACATGGCCCATGGTCTTGTAGAGGGCCTCTGACAACCCAGAGGCAGCAGCCCCACAAACACCCTGTTGGGTTTGTGTAAGTTCTTGGCTTAGTGCTTCCCTGGGACAAAGTCACATGGGCTGGGGAAGAGCAACCAAGCAGCCATGGCCGTAATAACCTCAAAGGAGGAGATGATGACCTGTATCAAAACCAATGTGTCCAGCAGGAGTAGGCAAGTGATCTTGCCCCTGTACTTGGCACTGTTGAGGCTGCAGCTCAAGTACTGTGTCCAGTTTTGGGCACTACGGTATAAGAGAGATATTGAGCTGCTTGAGCAGGTCCAGAGAAGGGCAACCAAGCTGATGAGGGGTCTGAAGAACATGTCTTATGAGGAGTGGCTGAGGGAATTGGGACTGTTTTGTCTGGAGAAGGGAAGGCTGAGGGAAAACCTTATTGCTTTCTACAACTACCTTGAAAGGAGGTTGTAGTGAGGTGGGTGTTGGTCTCTTCTCCCAGGTAACCACTAATGGGACAGGCAGAAATAGCCTCAAGTTGCTCCAGGGGAGGTTTAGACTGGATATTAGGAAAAATTTATTTACTGAAAGAGTGGTTAGGCACTGGAACAGGCTGCCCAGAGAAGTGGTGCAGTCACCATCCCTGGGTGACTGCACAACAAATGTGTAGACATGGCACTTCAGGACATGATCTAGTAGTCATGGTCGTGTTGACTTGGCAGTTGGACTTGATTACTTTAGAGGTCTTTTCCAACCTTAATGATTCCATGATGACTGAAGACTGAAAAAAAAAGAAATCATTAAAACCCACAAAATTCAAGCTGAGCTGCTCATGAGGAAAGGCTCTGTATCTTAGCAGCTCTCAGCATCCTGCTATTGTTAGACTTCATAGGCCACCATTCTCCTCTCACACATACTCAGAGCTGCTCACAGGCAGTGTGTGTGCAGTGGAAAGATTTCCAGTCTTATTTCTGAAGGAAATGAGGGATTTACAATCAGCCGAGATTCTTCTCCCTGTGACTATCTTTGGCCGTCTTCTAATGGAGTGTGACAGCATGGATTTTCATGAGCTAAATTTCATTAGACTACAGGACTACAGCAGGAAAACCTGCAAGACCTGAAGGCAGTGCTGGCTTGGTTAGAATAGCTTCTGCATATAGCTCAACTCTCTCAGCTCTTGCAGGTATTTCTGCAGATCCCTAAAACAAGGATGATCCAACCGTCACTCTACAGCCACCTATCTTTGTTGCTGCTCCCTATATCCAGGCAATCGGTGTGTCATCAGCAGTGTAAGAGAGACTTCTGTGTTACCCGAATGGCCGTGACTGGTTTTAAACAGAAGCCAGATCCATGCAGAGCCAGCATAGGTTTTTCAGCCCAGCATCCTCGAGTACACCCAGGTCCAGGGCAATGACAATGGCTCTTCTCAGAGTCATTCTTAGTCCAAAATATCTCACCAAATGGGAGAAAAACATAAAAAGGCAGCTTCAGTGACTTCAGACCTGCTGAGCCCTGTGCCCTTCAAGCATCTTGTGGAAACTGGAAAACTGACTGCACGCATATGATAAGTTAAGTGCCTGTGTTTATAAGGCATGAGGGCCCTTTTTATTGCACAACATACTAAAGAGTTTACTGTATATTTCTCTCTATTGATCTAGAGTTATTGTATTTCCTTTCTTGGGATTTTAAGCCTCTCATTCAGTTCAGGCAAAAAGAATATATCTTTCCAGCGCAAAAAGGCATTAAATTGCCAGTAAAGTTGTTTTGTTCATGCTAGATTTTCCATGAAATGCTTGTGTGCGCCTGGAGCTAACACTCCCAAAGTCTTGTGCAGTAGCTGTGCTGCATTTTCTGTGGGCGTGAGTGAGCTCCAGCTTCACACCTGAAGTGCCACCTGTCTGATCTGAGACCCATTAAGCCATGGGGAAAAACTTACCAACATGTACAGAAACTTTTGGAAGAAGAGTTAAGTATCAGCCCATGCACTGTCTCAATTGCTGAACTCTCTTAGGTGCTGGGAATCTTCCCTCCAGGAAAATCCTGGGATTTAACCAAGGAAGAGGTGAAGGATGTGTTTTGATTTTAAAGAGAAAAAGAGGGAAATGCAAATTGGAGAACTCTTTCAGAAGAGCATCAGATATAAGATGGTGCTCTTCAAGCTCTGACTTGCATCTTAAATGTAGCTTGCAAGGTTAACAAAATCCACAGACGGCCATGCTGGGAGTGCTGAATCATGACATTTTACACAGTTCTTTGCACCATGAAACCTGGATGGTTCCCAAGAGTGAGCAATCTGGAAACAATGTGTCTGATCAATAAAATGAAATGGCTTGAAGAAATCTGAGTTTAGTGCTCTGCAAGTCCTAATTGGCTTTGCAAGTATCAGAGGTGACCTTGTCCTTCACAGCTTAGCTATTACAGCAATGTGCAGGGTTATTGCAAGATAACAACAGAGCAGCGGTGATCCTAGTGCTCTTGACAACCCAAAAAACACCAACCACAGGAGAAATCAGCAGTGAGAAGGCCGGGCAAGAATGGCAAAATGTGCCAGGGGCATCTCATGAGCCTGAGGTTTTGTGCCCTGCTTGGGTTAGGAGGCTATAGCATTGACTCTCTCCACATCAGATGTTGGCCAATACCTGTTTGTAGCCCCACATGCCAGCTGCTTATTTTTTTCAAAGACACAAGATACAGACATAGACATTGCTAGCATGGGTAAGCTAATAAAAAGGCAAGTATAAGTATTCAAACAGTATGAGCTATTTAAATAGGGAAGTTAAACAAAATCCAACCCAGCCAGCTTTCAACTCTCAGCCCCATGATCTAAAAATAAATTGATTTTACTTACAGAATGCTAAAACCTCCAGAGGAAACACTCTTCTCTTCTCAGCAGTGTGTGTGGACAGAATAAACTTCAGAGGTTTCACAGTGGTTAGCCAATAGAGACAGCCTGGCAGAGCTCAGGCATCTCCTTCCACAAGCGCTCTGGTTTCCGCTAGCATGCAGACCTGCCCTTTCATCAGTATGGTAGAAAAATAAGGGAAATCTGCAGCGTGAAATGTATTGTGAGCCCTCACAGAGGGACCTGGAAAGACATCAGGCTCTAACAGGCTCTGCTTGGGAAGCTCTCAGGTTTCCCTTCCCTTGCCACGTGGATTTGAGCTGACAAGAGTGGTTTGCTTCCCTGAGAACATGCAGCCCTGCCAGACTTTCACTGTTAAGAGTGAAACATTTTAACATTGTTTAACATTGTTCCAAGTCTGCATATTTCATCACCTGTGTTTTGTAGGCTGGCACTGAAAACTCACTTTGAGCTGAAATGTGACATTTCTCCCTTGTAATGAGAAAATTGCACCCTTGCCCTCTTAAAAATTCTAATAATACAAATGAGTTTTACATATTTAAACTCTTTTAAATAAAACACTTGATATTAGTGAGGAGCAAACAATAACAATTGAGAAGGGGAACAGGAGCAAACAGTTTTGCTGTTTGTGTTCTTCACCACTGCAGGAAAAGCTGCTGGGATATTGAGTGCCAACCACCCATCCCAGGGCTGCAGGCAGCCCCGTAACCTGGAGGATCTGAATTTTTCCATTCATATGAATTTTGTGTTTGAGCTACTGCTCTGACTAGCCACAGCAGGCATCGCTTTGCATTGAGAGCAGGTGTGATGGGATATCTGCCAACATCCATCCCAACACAGCCACCAGACCCCCACAGGGTCCAATCCTGGGATTTCTACAGCTGGAAGCACAAACCATGGTGTCATGGTTTACACCCACCCAGCTGGCAACAAGGCACCCATGCAACTGCTCGTTCACTCCTACCCCTCTCTGGTGGGTTGGGGTGGAGAAAATACAACAAAAGGCTCAAGAGCCAAGACAAAGGACAGAGACGGGTCACTCACCAATAACAGTCACAGGCAAAAGACAGCCTCAACTTGGGGAAATAAAATCACCACCAATTTACCAATAGAATCAGAGTATGACAGTGATAAATACAACCAGGTTTTCAAAACACCTTCTCCCCACGCCTTCATTCTTCCCAGGCCCAGCTTTGCTACCTCCTCCCCTGCAGCAGTGCATGTGGGTTGTGGTCAGTCCTAGTCTGTTCCATGTTGTTTCTGATGTTCCTTCCTCCTCAGGGGAAAAACTCCTCACAGTCCTCCCTGCTGCAGTGTGGTGTTCCTCCCACAGCAGACAATCCTCCACAAACTTCTCCTTCCAGCGTGGGTCCCTTCTATGGGCTAGACTGCTCCAGCATGGGCTTTCCTCAGTGTCTTGGAATTCTTCAGGGGCAGACCCCTGATCCAGCATGGGGTCCTCCACGGGCTGCAGATGAGATTCTGCCCCAACATTGATCTCTAAGGGCTCAGCCTGCCATCTTACCACATGCCAAAGGGGAATGGCTGCTCTAGTTTGCCCCTCACTGACCTCTGTGTCCACATGGTTGTCTCTCTCACCTCCCAGTCCTCTTCAAAACAAAAGAACTCTTAAGACAAAGGTACTTATCCAACAGGTTTTCACCTTTTCAATATGTTATTGCAGAGGTGCTGACTGGCTTGGCTTTGGCCAGAAGCAGGTCTGTCTTCAAGCTAGGAGAGCTTCTTATATGATCCACACCAGTAGCCCCCTCCACTGCTACCAAAGCCCCGCCAGGCACAAACCCAACACACAAGGGCTAGATGGGCCCATGAAAGTGTTGCATCTAGGTGCATCTTGGCAGATTTCCTAAAAGGCATACAAAGATGGGGATTTCATTGCCACAGGCACGTCTTCCCAGAGCCACCGCAAGCTTGGCTGACCTTGGAGTCACATCTTACTCCCATGGCTGTGAAACAGAGCCTTCCATCAAGAGGTTTTCATAGGGTCCCTGCTACTTTGGCAGGCAGGCAATCAGTGCCAGTCTCATGGCTTTTATTTGATTTGACAATACAGTGGCCATAGCTATGAGATTTGCTAAGCCTTGGGAGTGTGGAATTGTCAGCAAAGGGATGGAGATCTCTTTTATTTGAAGTCTCTCCTTCTCCCTCCTCCCCCCCTCTCCCCCGCCAATAATTCACATTTCTATAGCTCTAGCAGTAAATCCACAGACCTCCAAGGGCAAAAACGGTAAGTAGAGACAAACACTGGTGCCCAGGGTGATATGCTGCAGTATAATTCTTATGATGGCATGGTAAATAACTGGTGTCATTTTCTTGTAATCTACTTATTAGTTTATCAGGATAAACAATAGAGAACGCATCACATTTCTGTGTGTTTTTTGCTTCCTATTAAACTCCTGGCTGCTTCAGAGAGCCCTCTGTACACAGCCCAACTGCAGACTGGTGATCTGTAACTTTATGCAGTATGATATTATCATTTCTCAGGCCTGTTCAACTCCAGCTGTAACTTTTCATGGGCAAAGATGGATGCCATGAGCAAAACCCAGGCACAGGCAAAATTTATCTCAATTTATCTTGAACAGAAAAAGCAACTGAGGGTACCATGCTGAAAGCAAAATATACTGCTTGAATGAATTTACAGTAAGTAATAAAATACAGAAGGGAGAGACCATTTACTGGTAGGGGAGGAACGTAATATATGATATTGGTAATTCACTTTAAAATGATGCTATTAAGCAAGTATAAAGGAGATTATCACCTTTTTAGGCATTAAAGTTGTATTTATAAGCCTGTTGGTGTGTGACATCTACCAATATAAAAGAACTACTTTTAATTTCTTTCAGAAAAAGCTGTATATGTTTTATGCTACTTCTAGGACTGCCAACTCTTGCAGCCATAGCAAAGGACAAAGGCAGGCCTGCAGCTGTCATGAAAGCAAAGTCCACTTCCTCAGGACCAGGTTATAAACACTGGAGAAAAAAATTGTCTTACCTAAACCATGGAGGAACTGCTGAGGCCAGACCAGGAATTAAATCAGTTCTTCTGGCATTGGTTCCCAGCCTGATGCACAGTCTCACCTTCATCCCAGTGTTGCAGAAACTGGACAAGAAACACCAGCACAGATTTGAAGCCAGCACTGGCTAGCCAGCAGCATCATATTACAGAACTGAATTATTTTATCACAAATTCAAATAGGAATAATTTTACATGATGAGGCATCTGTAGATGTTTCATAGACACTGGCTTTTTGCAACTTTGAGCTGGTTTCAGAGGAGACACTTGGGCTGCCTTTCAGCTCCTCAACCCAAAATCACAGTCTGGTTCCCTCTCCACTCCATTTGCCCTGAGTACCCTGTAGTCCTGGAGGTGCCCAAAAAGGCCACTTGGGCCCCTTTTTTCCACATTTCTGGCTTCTTTTTTTGATGTGTGCAGTAGGAATTATACAGAATATTCTTGCGCAACACCAGTAACACTTCCCTGTCATTACAGGAACATATTACCCACTGCAGCTGGATAAGCCAGCTTTGAAACATAATGATTTCAACAGCTCTCCTGATACCCAGTACCACTTGTGAAGCTGCAACTCCTGGAGGCAGGTGATTACAGGGGGATCTCAGCACCTTCTTTGCTTCCCTGAAAGGCTCAGAATAAAGCCTGAATATGTGCACTCTGAAAACTTAAATTCTAGAAGGAATAAAAAAATAACAAGAGCTATATTGCTTTATAAATCTCATGATTTGTAAGTCAATATCATGTTTTCAAGGCATTTGTGCTTGGCAAGCGGTCTCAGAGCAGAATCCTTGCCCTACAAACCCCAGACAGGGAGATTTTTCCATCACAGGCTTGACCCTTCTGTCTCTGTACAAGGAAAGGCTGATGAGTTTCAGTGACCTGGTGACTGCGGGATTACATTTTGCAGTAACTGCCCTCTAAAGCAATGATCCCTTAGTGCAGGAGGGTTTAAGACTGGCTGTGCCAGTGCTGCAGGAACAGCCTGTGGTCTCTGCCAGGAGGGATGCAGAGCTCAGTCACAGAAAACCAGGTCCTGTAGTTGGGCCACAACAACCCCATGCAACACTACAGGCTTGGAGAAGTGTGGCTGGAAAGCTGTCTGACAGAAAAGGACCTGGGGGTTCTAATTGACAAGCAGCTGAATATGAGCCAGCAGTGTGCCCAGGTGGCCAAGAAAGCCAATGGCATCCTGACTTGTATTAGAAATAGTGTGACCAACAGAAGTAGGGGGATGATTGTGCCCCTGTACTCAGCACTGGTGAGGCCATACCTTGAGTACTGTGTCCAGTTTTGGCCACCCCAATACAGGAAAGATATTGAGGTGCTGGAGCGAGTGCAGAGGAGGGCAACGAAGCTGGTGAGGGGTCTGGAGAAGAAATCTTATGAAGAGTGATTGAAGGAGCTGGGACTGTTTGGTTTGAGGAAGAGGAGGCTAAGGGGAGACCTCATCACTCTACAACAACCTGCAAGGACATTGTAGAGAGGTTGGTGCTGGTCTCTTCTCACAGGTAATTAGCAATTGAACAAGAGGGAATGGCTTCAAGCTGCAACAGGGTGGCGGCTTTAGATGGACATTAGGAAAAAATTTTTCATGGAAAGAGCAGTCAGATACTGGAATAGGCTGCCCAGGGAGGGGGTTGAGTCACCCACCATCCCTGGATGTGTTTAAGGGTCATTTAGATGTGGGATTGGGGGATATGGTTTAGGGAAGAACTTTGTAGAGTAGGGTTGATGGTTGGACTCGATGATCCCAAGGGTCTTTTCAAACCTGAATAATTCTATGATTCTGTGAAAGTCATTGGAAAAAAAGCAGCAACCTTAATCTCTGTGGATCCTTCAGATTGTTCTGGCTCCATGGCTTAACCTTCAGGAAGATGCCTTGAGGAATTAAATCCCTGTCGCGGTCGGAGCGACAAAATGTAGATGAGCTGGTGGCAGTGCTCATCCCACTTACCTTATGATCCTATTGCTCCAATCCAGATGCGTGCATTTTAAATAGCTCTATTAAACTACAGCCAGACTAATCAGAGTTTATTCTGAATGGGGTTTTCCTAGACACCGCTGAATCGTGGCAGTGCAGCCAGCACACAAGAGGGACACACTGCTCAAGTCACCTTAGGTCTGGCTCCTGTGAATATTTTACATTAGAGACGGCTGAGCAGCATGACCTCTCTGACACAGCTCCATGCTCTGCTACAGCACAGATCCACCCTAGGAACATCAAAATCAGCAATATAACTGATAAACAAACAAAAAAACCCAGACCGTATCTCTATCACATAGGTGGTCAATGGGGATGCACCATACCCACTCCACAGGGGCTGCACCAGGGATCTGGTAGGATGAGATCGGCTGGGGAAGGCATCAGAAGTTGGAAAGGAGAGATTAAACCAAAGATCCCCTGAAGTCCTTGATGAAGTGTCAACTGTCTCAGTGGTTCCTGCATTTAAAATAGTAACTCCTTTTCCCATCAAGAAGTTGTATCAGGCTGTACAGGATAGAGGACCTTTGCTCTCCAGGCAAGACATTGCAGATGATCACCATTTATATAGGGACAGTATAAATAATGCTTTTAAAGTTACACTCCCCCCATCAAAGCAGACACATCCTTATTAGATTATGTAGAAAAGTCCATAATTACCAGAGTTTAATTTAATAACAAGATGGGCAATTTAAACACTATCTTTGGAGATAATCAAATTGTGCTAACTCTGAGACTGAGGAAGAGAACATGAACACCGTGGAAAAACATCACCAACAAAAGCCATAATACTGCGGGGAGGTAGTTTGCCCGCCTGTTGAAAATACCCAGCACCTTCTCTCTCTTAATACGCAAACAGGGCAAATATTACTCAGGCTGCATGTGGTACTGACAAAGAACAAAAGACCAGTTTGTGGGTTGCAGTGGTGGTTTCATTCCGTTGCTGTATGCATGTCTGCTGCACTGACAATCCAGAGCGTCCTGAGAGAGGCAAGGCAGGGTGCATTCACTGGAGACTCCAGACCGTGTTGAAGATAACTGCTCTCTCCAGGCACGTTCCAGAAGTACATTCACTTCTCCCAAGGCTTATTAGAAAAATGAAAAAAGAAAAAAGCAAAATGGTTGCTTCTGCCTTTCCTTCCAGTATAAGGCTGTTCACTAGCAATAATGGACATTGAGGTGCTGTGCCCTTTCTGTATAGCCCCAGGAATAGCAACCAACATCTCATCGCTGCTCCCCATAAGCAGTGTTTCTTTTCCAACAAGTGAGCCCCAGGGGCTACCTGCAAGGGCTGGGGCCGGCCTTCAAGAAATCCGTCTGTTCAGCAGTCCCAGGAACCCAGCTGAGCCTTTGACAGAGTCAAATGCCAGCTACCATCATCAGTGACCCCTCCCTGGCAGAAAAGTTGCTGCTAGTGGAGTAAGCAGAGGGATGAAGGAGGTATATTTAGCTTTAGGGGCCTGGCAGCAAGATTTAAAGTGATACTGCAAGACAGAGAGAGGTTTCAGAGGATGCAGAAGCGCCCCAGCACTGACACTGGGGCAGCCTCTCCTTGCAGGGCACAGGGAGATGCACTGCCCCATAACACACACCCTACACTTGGAAAAGGCAGCACAAGACGTGAAGGAAGTCTTATTTTCTGGTGACAGAAATACTTCTGTCTCCTAGCTCAAGAGCAGAAATACTGCCCTGTAATTACTCCTGATCCAGAGCACTAGACAGCAGATACATGCAGATGAGGCTTCGTGCCATTAGATACTTTAATGAGAAGGTCAGTGTATTTTGCATTGAGGGATTTGGGATTTGTACATTAACTGGAGTGGTATGAGTTAGGACATGTGAATTAATGACACTATTTATAACCCATCTCATTATCACACACAGCTTGATCCCTCAGACAGTCACTAATTCTCTTAACCGATTTCAATTGCTGGAAATAAAAGTGCTTTGCTTCAGCTGTGATCTCTTAGAAGAATGCTGTTGTTGATACTGTTTGCTTTTTAACATAAAAAGCTCTTTTCAAAGAAAAGCTCCATGACTGCATGATGTACCTCCCCCAAGTCTAAGTCTCAGATACAGAAATACTCATGTTGAGTCTGATAAATGGACAATGAACAAATTACATGCTTGATTCCTCTGCTTTGCCTTACTTTTTATCTGTAATATTAGATTGCTACAATTGTTTTTCAGCTCCTTATGCACATATTACCAATGTGTATGTTGCTATAGGAATGTAAAATGCAATATATTGTCCCCTAGATTTAAAAAAAAATATGCCCCTCCTTCTATTTCTGTCCTATTCTTTGACGCAAAAATAAGAAACCATCTGTCAAACACTAAAGCCTCAGATATGATTCCAGCATTTTTCTTAAGAGGCTGTAGCATGACACTGGCTTTTCTGACCTTTTCAGCTAAAGAAGGAAACTGAGGCCTTATCCTGCTTATACAGAACACAAGTAAAAAAGCACATTTGTATTCGATATATATCTATACATTTATAAGGGTTTTAAAGACTTAGAAGCATAAGGAAGAGGTATAAGGAAACCAGACCATTTTCCTAAACACAGACATCCAACAGCAAAATACATTCTTTCTCATGCAAAAAGAAATCACTGTTTGCAAGGTTGGCTGTCCAGGGCAACATCTCTGGCCTGTCTTCAGTTTCCTCCTCCCACTATTGGACACGATGACGTTCTAGGCAAAGAATAGCAAGTGCATGTGCATGTGCTATGTGCTAATTAATGCTCACCTACAAATGAAGGAGGGATTTTTTCTCCTCCTATATGCTTTGAGCTGGGACTGGGAGCACTGGGAGGGCTCTGGTGTTGGTACAGTGTGGTGGGTTGACCTTGTTTGAGTGCCAGGAGCCCACCAAGCCGCTCTATCACCCTCTCCCTTTCCCTCTCCCTCCTCAGCAGAGCAAAAGGGAAAGGAAAATAAGATAGGAAAACAAAACCCTTGTGGGTAGAACAACAGCAGTTTACTGATAACAAAGCAAGCAAAGCAAATTCGTGTGCGAAAGCAAAGAAAAACAAAGATTTACTCTCTACTTCCCATCAGTAGGCGATGTCTAGCCCCTTCCTGGGAAGCAAGGCTCCAAGACGCGTAGTGGTTGCTCCAGAGGACAAAGGAATGCCCCCTCCACCTCCTTTTCCCTAGCTTTATAGTTGACCCAATGTCATATGGTCTGGAATATCCCTTTGGTCAGTTTGGGTCAGCTGTCCTGGTTGTGTCCCCTCCCAAGGCATTACCCACCCCATCCCACTCGGGGGGAATGTTGGGAAGAGCCTTGGTGCTGTGCGGGCACTGCTCAGCAGTAGTCACAACATGGGTGTGTTATCAACACCCTTCTAGCTCCCAACACAAAACACTGCACCATGAGGTGTGCTATGTGAAAAATCAGCTAAGCCAGACCCACTATGTACAGAGAAAGCATCACCTCCGCACGTCTCCTCTAACAGCCTCTCAGGGCTCTGCAGAGAGGCAGTTCGCACTTGAGATGGAGAAACAATGTCTATATCTGCCCCTAACTGACTAGCAAAAGAGAGGACAGACCCCCACTGTGGTGGATAAAGAGTAGGGCTGAGGGTGGAGAAAGCTTCTGCTTGCAAATGAGTGGTGCTTTTTCTGCTCCTGAGAAAATAATTACTTGGAATCAATTAGCTCTGAATGTAAGTGAAAACAGTGTGACTTATCAGCACCAAAATTGTTTTAGCGATGAAATGAATTCATTATGAGTGACCATAATGCTAATAAAGATCCATTTCTGGAGGAATGGAAAGGGCCATAATCACAGAAGTGCTGTCCATTCTTTTGTTTCCCAATGGAATGACAGCAGAGCTGCTTGCTTGCTAGGACTGCTAAAGTGGAGCAGAAAAGGTGACCAGGAGAAAGGCTCCCAACACCACCCCATGCCAGAGTAGTGCTGAGTTACCAGTGGTGGGTCCTGGGCTTCCCTAGTCCCTCTGTGCTCCCCAGTCTGCTCAGAGCCAGGCTAAATCCAAAGGGGAGTATGTGGGAGCTCTTGCTCCTGCCTCAAGTGTGAGAAAACTTTTTTTGAAGGTATTTTCAGAAGCATCTTCCAGCAGCCTCTACATGCAGATGCTAGGCTTAATTACAGCCTCCATCAGCTGGCAAATCTACTGCCTTGCAGCTAATTCTCCATCCCTGCTGCACCACTGGTAATCATCTCAACATAAAGACCTGCCCCCAAACCAGTACTGTTCAGTTACATCTCAGAAGTATCATTTCCTTTACAGACACCTCTTTCCAGACTACTCAGAGGCTTATCAAGCATTATCAAGCTTATCATACATTACAAGGTGGTAGGTGTTGATTTACATCTCTTCTCTCGCCGTGAGACTACCAGGATGGAGCATGGAGGAAGTGGAGGAAGAGGAAAATTTAATTATGCATGATTTCTTTAGGCCAGAATGTCATGGGCAAAGAGGATCCCACTCAAAACTGGTCAAAAGATGGCCTTTTACTGGTCAAAGGACTGCCTCTTTCAGGACTTTCAGAGAACTTTGCTCCCAGTCAGCTATTCCAGACATCTTCCCCTGCAATGATCCATTGCTGTGAGCTAATCTGTCATGTTAATTTAATGCAGCAGAATGTGAATAGACTGCACTTCACTCTTGATAAGAAGCAAGCATTTACTGGTGACTTTGCATGGAGGGAAGCCTTTTAGGTGCATTTATACCCCTCCTTGTCCCCATCCAGACAGACTGGGCAGTTTACCTGCAGGTAACTCAGTGTGCAGTTGTGTGACAGTCAAGTACTGTGTTCAGTTTTGGGTTCCTCACCACAAGAAGGATATTGAGGCACTAGAGCGTGTCCAAAGAAGGGCAACAAAGCTCGTGAAAGGTCTAGATCACAAGTCTTATGAGGAGTGGCTTAGAGAACTGGGGCTGCTTAGCCAGGAGAAAAGGAGGCTCAAGGGAGACTTTATTGCTCTCTACAACCACCTGAAAGGAGGTTGTAGAGAGGTGGAGATCAGTCTGTTCAACCAAGTAGCAAGTGATAGGACAAGAGGAAACGGCCACAAGTTGTGCACGGGAGGTTTAGACTGGGTATTAGGAACAATTTCTTTACTGAAAGGGTTATCAGGCAGAAGGGGTTGCCCAGGGCAGTGGTGGAGTCACCATCCCTAGAGGTATTTAAAAGACATAGAAACATAGAATCATAGAATCATGGAATGTTAGGGGTTGGAAGGGACCTCTGGACATCATCAAGTCCAACCCCCCTGCCAAGCAGGACCATAGAATCTAGGGCAGGTTACACAGGAAAGCAGCCAGACAGGTCTTAAAAGTCTCCAGAGAAGGAGACTCCACAACCTCCCTGGGGAGCCTGTTCCAGTGCTCTGTAACCCTCACAGTCAAGAAGTTCCTCCTCATGTTGAGGTGGAACTTCCTGTGCTCTAGCTTGCATCCATTGCCCCTTGTCCTATCGCAGGGCACAATTGAAAAGAGGTTGCCCCTTTCTTCTTGACACCCAGCCCTCATATACTGATACACATTAATTAGAACCCCTCTCAGTCTTCTCTTCTCCAGACTAAAAAGCCCCAGGTCTCTCAACCTTTCCTCATAAAGCAGGTGTTCCAGTCCCTTAATCATCCTCGTAGCCCTTCATTGGACTCTCTCAAGTAGATCTCTGTTCCTCTTGAACTGGGGAGCCCAGAACTGAATGCAGTACTCCAGGTGAGGTCTCACTAGGGCAGAGTAGAGGGGGAGGAGGACCTCCCTCGATCTGCTGGACACACTCTTCTTAATGCACCCCAGGATACCATGGATATCATGTATATACTACTTCTTAATGCACCCCAGGATACATTATGTAGTATATATACTACATATAGATGTAGTGCCTAGGGATATGGTTTAGTCGAGGGTTTGTCAGTGTTGAATTAGTCATTGGACTCGATGATCTTAAAGGTCTTTTCCAATCTAGGCAATTCTGTGATTCTGTGACTGTCTCCAGGAGTGTGCCTGTAACCAAGTATGTGACGACACTATGAGTTTTGCTGCCTCTGACTGCAGAAGAGCTACTTGTGTCTTTCTTGGGCCCCTATGAGTCACATCTTGACACCTTTCACAGACTGGTTTATCTAACCTGACTGGAGCAAGTCAGAGCCATGCTCTTACTCCTCGGTGGAGGAGCTACTTCTCCCTCCAGCCACACTGGGAGCCCAGCTGCACTGCCTAACCTGCCTACAAGGTTGAAGAATAAAATGATATTTCTCTACGAGAAGTAGCACAATGAGTGTGCCAGCTCTCCTGCTAATTCCTCTAAGGATATGGAGCAGGCAATGGCCAGCACTAAAGTCATTAGAAACTACCCTCTGCACAGAGCTACATCAATATTTTGGAAGTATTACCCCTCTTGAATGAGCTGAGTTGCAGTTTCTGCATGTCCATGCCTGATACCATTTGAAACTCCCTTTTCTCATTTTTTTTTCCACTTCCACCAAAGCCTATTCCCCAGCTTCATGGCTTTTTCTCTTTTTCTCTCCATTTCCATTTCTATCCTTGGGTTTTCTCCTACTAAACACATGCTGAAGAGATCAGGCCTGCCTGTGTACTTTGAAGTCCTCCAAAAGACAGGCTTCTCACCCTTTTTGAAGCACCATTTACCAGAAGAGACAGTAATTGATGTGCTGCTAGCTCCAAAAGAGCAGAGACAAACTGAAGGGGAGCAGTAATGTTACATGATGTAAAGGGCAGGATTGTTAACAATAATTAACGTACAAGCAAATACATGGCAATATACCTAACTGTCTGAATTTGGTGTATTAGCCAAGTAAAGCAAAGTGAATCTTAAAGGCAGAAACTCTGCCATTTTCCTCTAAATCAGGGGTCAAGATTCTGCTGCTGAAACCAAATGCAATGTCACTGAAGCTGGAACATTTGTCACTTGGATCTAATATAACCTTGATTAGCTGCTCTGACCTCCAGCCTCTCCAAGCACATAAAGATGAAATCTCACTCCGAAGATTGTCCCCAGACAAGTGCTGGGGTCTGGAAAGCTGCACGTCTGCCCTGTGCTCTGTAAGATAACTCTCAGAAATTACTTTGAAAATGAAGCCTTAAAGCCAGACTTATCCATCTTGGTTGCTGTACCTTCTCCAAGTACACAACACAATCCCGGCTGCTGAACTTGGGGCCTGAAGGGATTTCCCTTGGCTCTGGGTGGCCCAAAAACAGGGGAGGATGCCAACTTGCCCTCGAGGCACTGCCAGATTACACCTACAAAGCACAAGATGGAGCTGCAAGGCAACCACTACCCACAAAGATAATGCCATAATCCAAACCTGTCACCTCAACCAAGCCCAGCAACAGACCCTCTCAGGGATCACGAGTGCAAAGGAGCATCAGGAAAACATTCTTCCTTCTGTTACAGCTCTTGTTTCTCCTTAATGTAGTTTCTGTCTAAAGAAGCTTTTGCTATGCCACATCATTGTGCCTAAATACATTGTTTTAAATGTAAATAGGGAAAAGTAGAAGAGAGTGAAATACCCACTTGGACAGATCTATTCAGAGATTCAGAGGCGACTGCTGTGATTATCCCTCCCAACACAGTGCCTTGGCTGGCTGCAGCACTGCCCCACATTAATGCTTCCCACGACTCCTGTTGCTGTGGGAGTCAGAACATAGATTTCAGAGAGAAAAACCTGGTTGTGTTTAGGAAAATTTCCTGTAATGATGAGTTGACCACAACTCTTCTGCAAATTGTTCCTAGAGCTAATTTTCCTCAGTCCAGAAAAATAATTGTTTTTTTTTTCCAGTTTGAACTAGCTTCATTTTCCACTGAATCTTACTGTACTTGGTGTGCAACACTGCGGCCCTCACTGCTACCAAATTGCCCTCTGTTGCGAAGGCAAGTAAAGATGGTCTTGGCAGTACAGTCCAGCCAGAATTAATTGTACCTAAGCAAATCACTCATTTTCAGTTCTTAGAAAAGTATCTGTCCTCTTTTCCCATCAGAAGGTCCAATACAGATTTCTCCTATGCCAAATACAACACTTTTTGAGCTAGGAGATTGTAATCTATAATTATTAAATATCTCAAGGATGTTTTAGCACTGACAGCCTGAGACCTCTGTATGTCAGTCATATTGAAGTCCCTTGTGATAACTCAGCTTTCCTCCCCACAGATTACCAGAGGGTGCATAAGGAATGCATCACCCTGCTCTTCCATGGGATGAGGTAACCTGCAGCAGTGGTCATTGTCCACTTTCTGGGTCGTCTCCCAGCATGCGTGTTCCCAAGCAGCCATGGTCATTTGCTTCTGCACTGTCAGACAATATCTTGCTAACCCTTTCAAGACCTGCCTTCTCATCCTTGCTGTTTTCAAGATAAACAGATTATAGTCTAAGAGGTTAACCACAAGCAACAGTGGCATCTTTACCTTGATATATGCTATCTTTAGCGTTATGCATTACTGACAGTAAAGGTATCACCTAGAGTTTGGAAAAATATTCTGTATTAATGGCAACAGAAAAATTAGCTTGGGAAAATATTTCTACGGATTTAATGATCATTATAATGAGATGCTTATGAAAACTTTCAAACAATAACTGAAATACTTGGCACCTATTTTTCATTAATAGTATCTAGTTTCTTATAAATAAAACGTATCCTAGAATTTGAGTAAAAAAATTTTTCTAAAACCTTTAGTAAAAAGTATCATCAATATTGTGGAGTGTTTCCTCACCAAAAGCTTAACTCTTCCTGGGAAGCTACCAAGTGTGTAAAAACAAAGGTAGAAATTGGAAGCAACTGAATTTTCTGGCAAGGTGTCCCAGGGTTACCTGAGAGAGATGCAAATATTGTACAGATAAAGATGTCATCTAAAAATAATGGCTACCGAAGAAGCCCAGCGACCATGGGTACCTCTCCTCCACAGTGTGGGCAGAGCATGCAGGCAGGTTTTCGCTTTACTATACCTGCCCTGCCACCACCAAGGCAAGTGTGGGGAAATCATTGCTAAATTATCAGGAGAAATAACTGTCCTTGGCTAATGCTACATATTAAGAAAAGCCAATGAGCAGTGCTTGGGCTCTCCTTTCCTCTGACTTAAACTGAGATTTCCTACTTCATGCAGAATGTGTAGTTCCAAGTTTGCAGTGGAGGATTGAACAGTTAATTACCTCTATTTCCTACTCTTCCTCTGCACTATAAGCATATTTAGAGGGCACTTAGACTAAGCAGTCACAACCTAAATTAAAATTGGAAAATGCTTGGTAGGCTGTATGGGAAAGTGATGTAACAGGTATTACACACTGGAGAAAACATGGCTTTTTCTTCCCATGGGATTTCACCCTGGGCTTCTGTACTTGCTTGTTTTTATAGTTTCATAGCTTTTCTCTGTTTTCGTGGCAGGAGAGGCACTGTAGGCATGGTGGGGTTATTGCATGCGATGCAGGGGTGTTGCCACCTTCCCACCTGGGTGCTGGAGGAGGCAGCCCTTCACAGGTGACCCAGCACTTCCCCACTGCCCCAGGACTTGGGGCTGAGCCCTCCCAACCCCAGCCAAGCAACCTGCATCTTCCCCCAGCATCTGCTTCAGAGCATCTCCCTGGCAGGAGGAAAATGTCTGATCTCTTACTTCTCAGATCAGAATTTCTCAGTCTCAGTGGATGATGAAATACTGCAAGACAGTCTGCAGAAGAGCTGAGGAAAAGAAAATACAAACCCACACTGATACATCCCACACAGGTACTGAAAAAGGGCTATGTGAGTGTAACCACAAGCCCTTGAGACCAGCACAAATTTGGTTATAAATGAAACCTATTTATCATTGCAACATTAGAAACAACAAGCTAAATGCAAATCATGGAGGATGGAGGAAACTAAACTGGTAGGTGGGAGGTCACTGGAAAGCTGCCACATAAATAAGTATGTGTTACCTCCCCAAGAGGAGCCAAAGGTAGCATGTAACACCCCAACTAGTGTGAAACTGCCTTTAATAATTAAGCTTGCAAAAAGTGAAGATTAAAATTTTATTCTGAACTAAATGAAGGTCTTAGCAGAACAGTTTTCCCCCATTATACATTTATGATATAGAGTACACTAATATAGATGCCTTCTTTTGAGAACACTAAACCCCATTGCTCAGCCACCATAAGCACCTTGGAGCCGCACTCTCTCTCATACCTTTGCTGCTTGCTGCCTGGACTCTCACTTTAACACTGGAGGAGCAACGAAGACACTTCATTTTGTTAATTCTTTAAAGTATAACAACCTCACATCTCAAAATGAAAACTAATTTTGACTCTAACTAGAAAATTGTGAGAAAATCTTGGAAGGGGATGTTAAAATTTTTTTTCTGTCCTTTCTCATAGAATTTCCAAAGCATAAAATTCCTTGAAAACATCTGTTATGTAATATTCTATTACAAATTATGGAATATTTAGCATAACTTGGGGTTAAGCTAAAAAAAAAAATAAATCATGCTTTAAAATACCTGTCAATCATTCCTCTTAAAGGAATCCAGAAAGAACTGGGCATCTATATGGCTGAAGAGACAATACCAAGTTATAGTAACAAGTAATTAAAAGAGGAAAACAGAATTATTCATGTTCTATTAAATCCAGATGCCGTATGTTTTGCTCAATTCTTGTTAACAGGACTCTGCTGGACAGCGAGGCCTATATCAGAGCTGGGAAGCTCCAATCCTCCTCCTCCACCCAAAGACTGGCTTCTTCACCCACAGGAGAGCTCAATGCCCCTCTTAGCAGGGTGCTTGTCCCTCTTTGCCCACGAGGTCATGGCTCACTGGGTGACTCCTGGCCCAGTATACTTCAACTTATCAAGTCACACAATCACAGTGAGATCAGCCCCACATTTAAGGTCCGTGATAGAAGCACTGAGTAACAACCTGGTATCAAAAGGAGATTACAGGTTTAAAACACAGTGAGAGATTGATTTTCTGGCCACACACATGGACTGTGAATTGCTTGTTGCATGCCTCCGCACCTCCACTCTTTCTGCAACCCTCAATATTTTGAGTGTTATGCTCTGGCCATCTGGATCAGGTAGGTTTTTGTGTTTCTCCCTTTTCTGACAAGTTCTAATAAACGCACTCTGGGCTTTATTTAACACTGTGGAGAGTTCTACTGAAGACGAATGTAGCTTAAAGTTTAAAAATGTT
This sequence comes from Eurystomus gularis, assembly GCA_013400335.1. Lineage (NCBI taxonomy): Eukaryota > Metazoa > Chordata > Aves > Coraciiformes > Coraciidae > Eurystomus > Eurystomus gularis. Next base: position 35,300 of record VZZY01020191.1, on the reverse strand, counting down.
AAAAAAAGAAAACAGTTTTTATGCTTTCCTCTGGTTAAGGTACTTGCCAGTACATATAAATTCGGGACAGAGCCTGCTTCCTATAAAAGTTTAATGGTGCTCTTGATTGGAATGCTGACAAGACATTGAATTCTAAGTTCAGGAAATATTCGACTCTATGATGTGTTTATAATTAAATTTATTTCCCTTGAATGCAACCGAGCATCTCCCTGGCTTATTGTGCAAAGCAGCTGCATGTTAAGGATTATGCTTGTGGAATCAAATAGATTGATGGCATGATTTAGGATCTATCTGGAAAGATTAATTGAATTAAATATAACTTACATAATTTACCTTAATCCTCAGAGGAGAGTCTGACACACCTTTGCTCTGCTTTAGAGACCTTAATAAAAGAGAGAGAGAGGGAGGAGGGATTGTTTCATATACTTAATTATGGGCTTTAATTTTCAATAAACTACAACTCTTCAGAGGGAAAAATATGAAACATTTGTTGTGTTATTCCTTGTTTTGCATAGTCTTTTTTTTTTGCTTCTTTGTGTATCAGCAGGGTGGCTGCAGACCTCGTAGTGGAGCTTCTAGGGCCCTACAACTTAAATGACCAGATCCTTGCCTCAATGCCTGCACCATGTGCAGGCAAAAAGACAAAATAAATTAGCTTTGCATTTCTGGGAATTTTGCACTGCTCTACATAGCAAGTCCTGTTGATTTACTTGACAATAAGAGATTAGATGTGAGCTCTGCTCTAAACTCAAGGAACACGAAGGTGGGTAGGGCATTGTTCCCAGCAGTTTACCCCACCTGGGAACAGTACCTGGTCCATGAACAGAGCTGGAGGATTTCTGAGCTATTGATATAACGCTTGCACATATGACACTGCCATTTCCCACATTACGATTTTGTCTTCAAGCCCAAAATTGCATGGACAATTAATAAATATAATTTAAAACAGGACAAAGGTTTTCTCTCAATAACACTTAAGGGGCTTCCCCTGCAACGTGCATATCCATCAGTTCTTACAGAGTATTCCAAAGGATCTTGATGTTTTGGAGGCTCACAGCCAGCCCCTAGCTGCATCCCACCTTTACACACCAGGATCATTTTGATTCTCGCTGACCATAAAAGTGGAGTAATGCCTTGGTGGAGTTAGGAGACCTGGATTCCTTGACAGAGGCTCTGAAGAACTGGCAAAATGCTACTTGCTATATTCCTTAGGTACTCTGTCACATTACCTGCCTGTGGAGCAGAGAGGAAAAGCTATACTATATAATATTTTCAGGACAAACCATCAAGAAGTATATTCAGTTGTAGCAGCAGGGACACATTGGTATGCAGCAACTTGCTCTTTGGCTTGGATTTGAGCCAGGAAACAAGATCTAACATCCCTACTGCGGTGGGAAATTGGATTTTAAATATCAGAATCTTCAGCCAAGTAATTAGACAATAAAATTCACACCCCCTCTCCCAATAAGTAGCCAAGGGCTTTTCAGTGGTAGATACCTGATTTTTTTCCTTGTCGTATCTTTAACATGAATAGTATTGAAATGTAATACCTCATCACTTATAGTTTGAACACATCTTTAAATTGCATAATGCTTTATTAATTATATATTTAATTACTGTGACCTTGTAGATACATTATGGTCACATTTATAACTATCTAGAAAAATGGCAAAATTGCCATACAAAAACAATGAGATGCAAAGACACAGGGTAGCATCTTTTTAAGTAACAGCATGTTACAGAGTTGTTCCAGTACAAATGTCTGAAAGTTTAGTGCTACAGCATCTCTGCTATATAGTCTATTCATAACATAAATATTTGTGTGTGTAGAAAGAGTGAAGTTCTGCACAAACATAATTTGTATAGCATTTATATGTAATTTGGCATCAGAAAAAACAGCTCGTTTTTCTTTCAGTTCAGATCTGGTATAAAGCCACTGAATTCACTCCGGATTTGTACTGCAAACAGAATTTTGCCCATTGCTTCTGTAAGGCAGCTAAATTTCCATTACTGTATTTTTGTTCTATGCCAACTAAGCAGGACACAAAAGATTGAATTTAAAGGTCAAAAAGTCAGGAAAATTGACTGGCTGAAGAAGCTAAAATATTTTTTCAAAAATGATTTAAGAAAATTGAAACAGCTCAGAGAAGTCATGGAGCATTTTATGAAAGCTGTATTTCATAGGAGCTAAAATTGAATCTAGGTGCCAGCAACAGCCTAGCATTGGTCTTAGCATGTTTGTGTCAAATTGGTGATTTCATCAAAAGCTATTTTACTTCTGGCAATGCTGATGACCAAGAAAAAAAAAACATTAAGGCTGCACCTTTAAGTCCACAAAAATAAACACCAGAAAAAGAGCCAAAGAACCAAATAGCACTCCTGACCCAATCCATGGATCTGACTGTTTGGAAACTATCACTATCCGGAGCCAGATTTCAGTTTCCACCCAGGTCTTTTCTCCAGAATGACAATGGATCGAAGTCCTGGATCCAAGCAGCCTAGAATGAGCACTTTTATTACAACCGCATGACACGTGCAGCATTTCTCAACAACCCAATACAACTCCTCTTTCCACCTTGGAGAGTGAACGTTTGTATTTGTATTGCAACAGAAGTTATGAAGACAAGCAAAAAGGCTTTCTAACCTGGGGTAATACAAGGAGAATTACAAACTCCACATTGCATGCAACAAGAGTAGAGTTTGAAGTAAATCTTCATTTTCACATGGCTGCCGCAGCATGCTAAGTGCCTTGACTAGGAGTCACAGCGACATGAACAGGATTTCTAAGGGACAAAGGAAATGGGCCTTTGAGCCAGACTAAAGCCACCGCACATGAACTAGGCTAATTAGTGCTTATTGACATTTTGTGACATAAAGTCATATGCTTATGTGGGAGTAAATCAGCTATTCCATTCACAAGGTGGCACATTAAGGATAAAAGCTGATTCCTAAGTAGAGTTGTTCATTCTGGTGACTGAGCATAAAGAGTGGCAGCCAGTCTACGGCTCCTGAAGTTTTTCCAAAAACAAACTGCTCAGTATCATTGTGCACATAGTGCTCTTCTTGCCCCTCACAGGTGCTCTCCGGGTGTAGGATGAGAAGGATGCTGTCCCACCTGCTGTGCTCAAACCCTACCCTTTAAGTGAGCTGGAGACTGCCAGTACCCGTGCAGCTGGGTGCAATGATAAACCCCTCACTTTGCACCAGTGCACAAGCACAAAGGCCATGTATTTACCCTTGTGCCGAGGGACACAGTGCCACCAGGTTGCTCATCTTGGACATGTTATTCGCATGCAAAATTCCTCCTGGATTTACGCTTACAAGGCATCTCTGACCTGAGCAGACCCTTCAGGCTGAGCATGCCACACAGCACTCAGCTGTCAGCTCTCAGATGCTCCGGTGTTGAGCACAGTGCAGGGACCTCTGAGGGCTGAAAGCCTTCAGGCCATTAGAGCACACTGGGCAGCACTGTGTGAGACCAAACGACTGATTTGCAGAATCACAGAAAACAGGGCTAGAAGGCACTTCGCAGGTCCAGCTTGTACGTTTTCTTGCCTCAGGCAGGATCAGCTGAATCTCTTCCTATGAGACATATCTCATCTGTCCTTAACCACCTCCTCAGACTATGCAAGTACATCACTACACTGCACACTTGGAAATTTTCCCATATATCCGGTGATGATCTTCCCTGCTGCAGTGCAAACCTAGCATTTCATAGCTGACCTGCAGGCTCTTGCCTTGCCTTCCCTGCTGGTGCTTTATGTCTTCTGTGCCCCATTCTATATACAGAACAGAGGGGAGGGGTCCCAGGAGTTGTATATACCCAGTGAACAGAAACAGAGCCTATGTTGCCAGCAATCCCTGCCAAGCCCATGACTGGAGAGTGGCGTCTCAGCCAGGGACAGGGTAGGAAGACAAGGGGTTCTGCCACTGGAGAAGCAACACCCAGGAGCAAGACACACAAAGGGCCACAGTCAGGGTTATTTCTGATCTCAGAACCGGGAAACCGAGAGGTAATCGCTAATCACTTTGTGCTTTTGTACTTATTTAAGATGGACTCAAGGAAGGCACGTTTGTATGGTCATTTGTGCTAACATGATCTAAAAAGGCTGTTTTACCAGCACTGCTAGCAGAAGCCATGAAATGCCATGGACTGCACACTCATCCATCAAATGCTAGTGCATCATTCCGCCATCTCATCATCCACACAAGCACCCATGCCAGGCAGGATTACTAGCCCAGAAGAATGCCAGAGACTGCACAGGCCATCTGCTAACCTGTTACCTAGTCCCGCAGTTAATGTGTTTTGTGTGAATCTCACATATACCATTAGCTGTACATTAAGTGTTGTGGCCAAAAGTTTTTCAGCAGTTCAGTAGTATATGCACATCTGCTCCTGTTCAAACACCCGTGCGCACAGGAAGATTAAAGGCATTTTACACCTAACAGAAAAAAATATCTTCTAGTCTCTAGTGTCAGATCAATAAAGGTTATTCGGAAGATGATGACCTAGGTTTGTCAGGATGGTGGAGAGCTGTGCTGGACAGTTGTCTTACTAAGCAAACAAATCTACATGGGGTTCTTTGTTTTCTACATAGGATCATTTAGATTGGAAAAGACCTTTAAGATCACCAAGTCCAACTGTGAACCTAACACTGCCAAATCCACCATTAAACCATGTCTCTAAGTACCACTATATATCATACCCTGGGGACAAAGTTAAACCTGTTACATATGGATGAAAGTAGTCCTGAATGTATTTGGACACATAAACATCTATATTGAGATTTTTTGCTTGAAGGGATTCTTTTGCAAGGGATTATTTGCCCATAAGAGGCAGGTAGGCTTTGGTAAATCAGAGAAGAGCTTGAAGACAGCCACTTACAGCTGCTGAACACCAGTGTGTGTTGCTGAGACACCACCGAACAGGAGTACATTTGTGGAAAAGCCTCAGAATAAGTCCTTTGACCTTGAGGATTCTTAGTGCACTTAAAGCTGCATTCATTTGAAGCCTGTGTCTGAAATGATGGACCCTAGGGACATGTTGCAAACCTAGCATGCTGGTGCCAACATCACACGCACCTCTACAGTGATCCTACATACATACCAACCCTCCCAGTGCCACCAAAGAAAACAGGCCTTATTGCTGCATTAATTTTTTTTAGTGACCCACAGTCTCCTTTGCTCCTGCATAGATTTACACCCTTTCTAATGCAATATCCTCAGTCCAGCAGCCAACTTCTGTCACCTGAAGCTAGAATCTGGCCCCAAGGTCTGTAGATCATGTACTTAGTGGTTTTGGTGCAGGAACACAGACTTGGAGCCATTGACATCTCTCCCCTGCACAAGGGATAGTTGGCCTGACAGCACCACCAGAACACTGCAGTAGCTCTAGAAAGGTCCTAGGTCCTGAGAGAGTTGAATCCAGACATACAGCTAGCTGAAACACTGCATTATAACCCTACTGACTCAAAACCCCATCCTGCCAGCACTTAGAGTAGCATCCATTGCAAAACTCCAGCCTTCAAGCTTCCAGAGCTCTTCCAGCTGCTAAATGGCACCGAGGGTCTGAATTCAAGGTAGGAATTTCTGTCTTATTTCCATCCTTATCATCCTACAAGAACTACTTTCAGCTTTGTCCTTGGGGGGAGACATGCATTATGCACAGCAAGAATTTCTCCATCCGTCTTCCAGAATGCATTATCACTCTTGATAAGGGCTGTCCAAGTCACTGGTCTCATTTGAAAGGAAGGTGAGCTGATCCCTGAATACCACACACGGCAGCTCCAAATGCTCCTTGCTAGAAAAACTATCAGAGGGTCACAAGGGGCAGGAAGGCTGTATACAGATTCTATGAAATCTACAGCTGAGTCAGGTGCACCAGATTATGCCTGACCCTGTCCCTCAGGCTGTCTGTCCCATGTCCCTTACTACTGCATGCAATGAGAATTTACATGGAACTGCAGAAGCAGGCGAAGTGGAGGCTACATCTTCATGGGAGTATCAGGGAAAGACCCATTATCTGATGGTTCATCAAAGGTCTCTTGGGATTTCCCAAATCCAGACTGGTGACAATAACATATATTTTGCATATTACATATCTTCCTTGTAATGGGTAGCAAGATAGCTTTATGTTTAGGAAAGAGTAGTATACACACAGAGTGAAAACCAATTAAGGCCTTACCAGGCATGCTATGTAAGTATACACAAATATATTAAAGCAAAAAGTGCTACCCTATTTTACCTTCCATACAGTAATAACAAAGTTCCTATTTCCCTAATGGAATGTGCAAACATGGCATGAAGTCTGAACCCAGACTCATGGGGACTATTTCTACAGCTTGTAAAATCAGTGAAAAATACCTCCCAGAAACACAAAGCAATGCAATCCACCATGTCCGGCAGCTTGCTGCTCCCTTAATGAGCAGGCATTGCATCCATGTTTCAAAAAAGGCCACTTCAAGTACATCTCTGTTCTGACTATATTCTAATCACCCTCCCCCTCCCCCATCAAATGCCAAAAAATATTTATGCCTGCTGTATTATGTTATAAATTTGTATTTCTGAGAAGTAATGAGTTATGACATTACACCAGGCATGATAATTGAACCTCAGGGCACAGCCTTGTTGAGGCTGCTCAAGAGCTGTCTTACCAAGAGGAGTCTTACTTTTGGGGATTAGAGTAACCTCCAGATAGCATTGGGGATGTTAAAAATAAAAAGACATCCAAGCCTATAGACTGACTTTCCACCAAGGGAGATGTCTAACTACAGATTAACTTTGCTTTCCCCTGCAATTTATTGGAAGCAATTATTTTAAATAGATAAAGGGTGTCACTGAGGTTCAATTTTCCTCTCTATCAGCTGTGCAATATGAGCATGCATGGAGTCTTACCCAGCTATGGATTTAGATGTGTCCTGAAGGTGCATTCTGACATTTGTGAGTCTCACTAAATGTGCTTCCTTTATTAATTTGTTTGGGTTTTGTGATTGCAGCATATTAATATTTTTAATTCTTCATTTCCGCTCTTGGCATTTCATTTGCAGTGATCCTGAGTTTAGTGCTAAGACATGTATAAGAAGTGACCTTCAAGCTTGAGAGAAAATAATTTCATTTTAGAATCAGTCAATAAGCAATAGGCAGAAGCCTTGTACATTTAATAGCATCTATCAAATATCTTCCCTTAAGAACTTGCTGACCTTCTTGGCAGAGGCCATTCAACAACACACCACTTCTAATCGCTGCCTTTATCAAAGAGATAGGATTGCTACTAAGTCATTTCTGCACTCTAAAATTAGGTCAATAATCAACAGCAACAGATGTTCTCTCTGCTTGATGAAATGAAAGTATAACAGTGGTGTTTCAGTGCCTTATAGTCAGGGCATCCTCATCTCAGTTCTGCTCCTGCATTAAATGACTTTCCTTTTAAGAAGCACACCAATTCAAGGAAGAGGCTATTTAGCAGCTTGTAAATCCACCTGACAGTTGCTACATTCTGTTTTTGTTAACAGAAGACTGGATAACAGCTGATCAGATAATTTGCAGTGAATATTCAGAGGAGTTTCTTATGCTTTCCAGCTGTGAAAGTAGGATCAGATCTGGAACAGAATTGATCCCAGTGAATTCCACAAGCACATTTGACAGAAACGTCATTTTCCAATACTCACATCACAAGACGAAAGGAGGAAATTTTGAGTGACAGCCTCTTCAATAACAGGTTTTTGATTGCACAGTAGACAAATTACAAATTAAGGGGTTCGGAAAGCAGGTGAAAATTAAGAAAACTAAGTGTTTTCGGATGACCTGAAGCTCTAAAAAACACATCCCATGCATGGCTTACAGTTTTAGCAGAATGAGATAATCATGTTTCCAGAATTAACTTAGGAGCAACAAGCTTAGCAGAAGGTAAATAGTTGCAAGTATGTTCCTGTATTTTATTTCATAACACACATTCATTTTATGCTCGAGTTCCTTTTGCATTCTCACCAGTAGTTGGTTTTGGAGTGTTTTGGTTAGTTACAGATGCTAAAGACATGCAGCTCTCAGATATCCTTTTCACAGAGAGGTAACTTGCAGATTCCATAAGCCCTGAGCAGATGGTGCATTGGAGAATTTCTGTGTACTGCACGGCCATGTTGAGTTAAAATAAATTTTTATGAGCCCACCAAGAAGTAGCTGCAAAGCACAGTTAATTTCTATCAGACATTCTTCACAAATAGGACAAGCCCTCTGTGTTGTGCTTCAGCACACTGAGATAATGAAAAGGCTTCAAACCAAAGTATCAACAGCACCAGAACAGAATCAAACTGGTGTGGCTTTTCCTGAGCCCAAACCTTCGGTCCTGTCCTCCCCAGGTCCCTGCTGGAAAAGGGTGGATCTGTCCCCCAGGGAATCTCTTCTGTGAGGTACAGTGATATTTTCTGTTCTGATTTGCAAACCTACAAGGTGAACCAGTGAAGATGCTGCTTTACCCGAATTTACTCGCAGAAAGTACATTTATTAACAAAACCGTCATTTCCTTACTGGAATTTACTTACTGGAATTTTCATAAGCTATAAGAATCATGAAAGGAGAAAATTTGTACCATTAATTCATTCTGCAATGTAACACTTAATGTACAATAGGGATTTATGGGCACTGAAATGTATTGCACAAAAATCAATCTATTTTTCATTAAAAATAATAAGATCAAAATTTTCAGAGAAATAATTATAGCTGAGCCAGATTTCCTCCGGACTTTGAAATTAATAGTTTCACTCGCACAACAAAATAGATTTGCTAGCTTTCTAGTCTACCATTTTTGGAAGATTATCAGTAGTGTTGTTAAGTGGAATTTGGTAAGTTAAAACTGACAGGTGGAAAGCTTGTAAGGAATGCACTGCAAACATGCAGATGCACCAACAGAATTCAGGATGAATTTTGGAGTGGAGATACATAAATCTTGAAGCATACCTGTAGAACAGCAAGAATATATATTTTATTTTGTAAGATTACACAAGTTCATTGCTATCAAGTTTGTGGCACCCCACAATTTCAAAGGACTTTTTAAACCTTATTCTGTTTAAAGCTGAAAGTAAAACAATATAATTACGTAAAATGTAAATAGGATATCACTTGTACGTCTCTATCCTGTGCCTTCTCTTTGGCAAATAAACAGAGTAGTCACAAATAATAGCAATTACAATGCTTTTTTGTTGTTGTTAGACATGATTTTCACTCAATGTGAAAATAGGCATTTTCAAATGTCATTGGCAATGAAGTTTCATTACCACATAAGGACGTTTTGGAAAAATCTTCATTAAAAGCCTCACGATTTCTCCCACCAGCATGGTGGAGACTATTTTCTAAATCAAGACAGAAAAACCAATAATTTATGTAAAAATGGCAGGGTACACATTTTAGCCCTTAGCTAAAAAGGTAACGGCCTAACACTGCTCCTCACATCCTCCTGTGTATCCTCACTTGCTGCCAGCCACTGCCACTCCAGGCGCACACTCTCTTGTCTGCACCATCTCTCTTCCATCCGTGCCTATCAAAAGCATCCACCTAAGATGAAGCATTTCAAAGAAAAGGTCCTGATCCCAGGAAAAAACCCCAACATTTTCCTTCTGCATTTCTCTATGAAACATCAGACTGGATGGGCATTAGAAGAGCTAGAGAAAAGCTGGCTACAAAATAGCTGCAGGTGGCAACCAAACTCTCCCTTTTGTGGTTAACACGACAGCAATGAAACCAACCTACCTTCTGGTTTGGCTGTTTACTTATTATTTACTTATTTTTGTATTAAAAAAGACAGGTTTTGTTATTAAAACATGTGATCGTAGTTATAAATAATAAAGCAAACTCCAAACATCATCTTTCTCTCTAGTCAGTTCAGAGCCTTATACATCAAGTATTCCCTGAAAAACATTCAGATTTCAACTAATTATGTTGTTAATCAAGAGCATGACTGCATTTTTATTGCATTCAGTTATCTCTCATCTCTTTCTTCTCAAAACATTACCAAAAAATGATCCAGAACAAGAGGTTCACATCTCTCGCAGCTGCTTTTTATGCATATCTAATTAATCTTGGGACTATTAAAATTCAATACAATGAGAAACTAGTCAATACCATAATGAGATTAATGAGCTCACACAGTAGTGAAACAATCAAATCAAACAAGCTTCATCAAATATTCCTCATAAGTGACAGAAAAAATACATTTCAATGCCTGTGTTTTAAAATTCCCCAGTGATATTAAGAGAGTCCTGTCTAATTTTTCAGAGAACAGCAATGGTGTCTCCTACTGCATGTGATATATTTTCTATACACTTTGAAACTCAGAGTATTTATCTCCAATACCTTTCTGGATCAAATGCCTTTGAAATTCTAAAGCAACTAGAAATGGTTATTCCCTCTCCAAGACAACTCAGCATCTGCAGATCAAAGGAGCTAAACAAACATTTTCTGTCTGCAAACCTAACAACAAAATCTTTCCAGTAGCAAAGCAATTCACTACATAATTGCCACGTGTTCCTTATCTCTCAGCAGCTTTAGATTTTTATATTCAGGAGTGAAATGGACATTATTTGAAATAGGACATTATTGCTGTCTAGATAATCATGTTATGTTTACAGCCTGTCATGAGAGATTATTGAAATTCTCCTGAAATGTAGTCATGAGAGGGTAATTGGGTAGGTTATTTTTGTTAGTTACTTAAGAGTATTTCTGGGCAGCTTCTCAGAACATAAATCTGCTCCTCAGCAGGAGAACTGTCTCCTACAGATCGTGCAATAGTTTAATAGCATTTGGAAGAAAAAAAATCCACACTGTTGAATAGTCAGGCTCCAGGTTCCTGCATAATCACAGCCGATTAATGGTGCTGTTATTCTTCCCACGATACACGTCGGTGACATGGAGAAAGGCTTAGTGATTAATGTCATACGAGCTCATGTGCTGAAATCACATCAAGTCCTAACAGGACATCAGCTGTATTAATTTTCCTGTGCTTTACCTCATCCACTTGCCACCTTTATCTGACACTATGAGAGACAGATTTCTGGTATTGCTTTCCCAGCAAACTGCCCCAACAGAGAAGCAGTTTGTACAGATAGCAACCAATAAGTTCATACTTCTAAATGTGTTCATCTCTAAAAGCCTCCAGAATGAAACAAGCCACTTATAGCAAAATCACTTTGGGTGACCATATTTAGACTAGAATTCTTGCCAGCATCACATGAATGTATTGGTTTCATATGCCTAGCAGCAAAATCATTACACACAAGTTATAGATTATTAGGCATTGAGCAGCATGCTCCCCAGAGCGAGAGTCCAGCTACCTGCCTGATGCCGCTTCCATTCAGATCATTAATATTTTTGCCAGTCTCTCCAGCAGATGAGATTTAGATGCTGCATTTATTTAGGTACCTACTTTTATGAATTCATTAATCAAAAACTTGGGTTAATTTGTCAGCATAACTGACAAATATAAAAATGCTTAAAATGAGTCCTCTTTCTAATCTTTTGTGATCCACATCTGGTATCAGAGAATTCTCAGTGGAAATCTAAAGAGCATGTTTTAATTCAAATGAAACCTAAGTATAAATTGGACTTTTAAACACACTACAACCTAGTGTGGTGCTCCAGGCAAAGGTCTGGAACTGTTTGAGGTTACATCATGCAAACCCTTTTACTTGCTGTGAGGCTTTTTCTGCCGCTTGAGCACAGTAGGAAAGGGAAATGGCCCAGGCTGCTGCTCCGTTGGGCTTCACATTGGGGGTCTAGTAATCCCTCATGCTATGCAACCCAGTGTATAATCCTCTCAATAATTCCCATGTTAAATCAACTTGAAAATCTCTGTGCCCTTCATCCCCATATTCCTTGCTGCTCAGAGACCAATAGTAGCCTTGACTAGGGGACAAAGCACATACAGACACCCAAGTGCGTAGTCCAGCACACACTGCATTTCTGCTGCTCTGCCTGTCCCTGAGGACCCTGTGCACCCTCTGTTTCAATTCTTCCTCAGATGTCAACACAGCTTCAAAATGGCAATTTGTGACTCTATGGAACTGCTTCCAATACCCAGGTACTCAGAGCTCTTTGTGTTACTTCACTGTTCTTCTGAGGAGGGGAGGGTGACAGCATAATTGGATTTTCTCAAGGGTGCTTCTGGCTTCCAGTTCTTTTAGAAGTGCTCACAATTTTCAGAGTTTGGCAAGTTTTAGCACAATTGTGAATTCTTATTAGTGACACATTAATCATTTGTTATTGGTTATAGTCCACAGTCTAAGAGACCCATGTTTAAAATTTCTACCATCTTCTCTCCAAATATTATTAATATTTAGAGCAATTAAAAATTACAAACAAGTATCACTTAACCCATCTCAGCTTTGGGAAAGGCAGAGCACTTTCCCTATCCTGGCATCATCAGTGAATGAGACTGTTTCCAGAGAAAACAAGAACTGAAGGGTTTTTCCACCTGGTTATGACCACTTTGCATGCTCTCGGCTTTGCTTCCTCAGCAGGAATTCAGCATCAGGAAATAACAGACTCTTTACTTGCTTTTCCTCTTTCCTTAAGTTGTGTTCCCCATTGCTTCTCACTCAGCAAGGGCTTTGCTTTCTCACCCCATGGTCCAATTTCCTGAATTCACACTGCGCTGTCTGAATAAGTGTCCCAAATTGCATTTTTTCTCTGGCTGTGTGTGTACACACACCCACACACACATGCCCCCTCCTCACAACAAGCCACCAAGTTTATAGCTGCCCTGACAAGAGGAGATGAGGAACAAGATGCAGTCCCATAGCCCGCAGAAATGTCATAAAGTAGAATCACAGAATCATTTTGATTGGAAAAGACCTTTAAGATCACCAAGTTGTATTCAGTCTGGCTTAGCCGGAGTGGATTTTCCTCAGAGAGGCCCTCATGGTGCAGTGTTTTGTGCTGGGGGCTAGAAGGGTGTTGATAACACACCTGTGTTGTGACTACTGCTGAGCAGAGCTCGCACAGCACCAGGGCTCTTTTCAACATTCGCCCCTCCACAGTGGGATGTGGTGGGCAAGATCTTGGGAGGGAACACAACCAGGACAGCTGACCTGAAGAGGAAGGGGGTGAGGGGGGGCGCATTCCTTTGTCCTTGGGAGCAACCACTTATTGGAGCCCTGCTTCCCAGGAAGGGGCCAGACATCACTTGCTGATGGGAAGTAGAGAGTAAATCTTTGTTTTCTTCACTTCTGCATGTGGCCTTTGCTTGGCTTTGCTTTGTTCTCATTAAACTGCCTTTGTCTTTACCCACAAGGGTTTTTTTTTCCCTCTTATTTTCTTCCCCCTTGCCCTGCTGAGGAGGATGGAGGTGACAGAGCAGCTTGATGGACATCTGGTGCTCAGCCAAGGTTAGCCCACCACACAAATCCAACTATTAACCCAGCACTGCCAGGTCACCACTAAACCATGTCCCTAAGTACCAAATATACACATCTTTTAAATACCTCCATGGATGATAATTCCACCACTTCCCTGGGCAGCCTGTTCCAGTGCTCTACAACCCTTTTTGTGAAGGGTTTTTGTGAAATTTTTCCTAACATCCAATCTAAACTTTCCCTGGTGCAACTTGAGGCCATTTCCTCTTGTCCAACTGCTTACTACATGGGAGCACAGACCAACTGCCACCTCGCTACAACCTCCTTTCAGATAGTTGTAGAGAGCTGTAAGGTCTCCCCTCAGCCTTCTCCAGACTAAACAGTCCCAGCTCCCTCAGCCGCTCGTCGTAAGACTTGTTCTCTAGACCCTTCACCAGCTTTGTTGTCCTTCTTTGAACATGTTCCAGTGCCTCAATGTCATTGTTGTAGTCAGGGGCCCAAAACTGAACCCAGAATTCAAGGTGTGGCCTCACCAGTACAGAATACAGAGGTAATGGCCACACTGTTTCTGATACAAGCCAGGACACTGTTGGCTTTCTTGGCCACCTGGTCACACTCTGAATCATCTTCAGCCAGCTGGCAACTAACACCCCCAGGTCCTTTTCTATCGAGCACTTTCCAGCCACTCTTCCCCAAGCCTGTAGCGTTTCATGGGGTTGTTGTGACCCAAGTGCAGGGACCAAGCAGTTGGCCTTGTTGAACCTCATACCATTGGCGTTGGCTCATCAGTTCAGCCAGTCCACATCCACCTAACTTAGTGTTGTCTGCAAACTTACTGAGGTTGCCCTCGATGCCCTCATCCAGATAACTGAAAAAGATATTAAAGAGAACAAGCCTCAATATTGAGCCCTGGGGAATACCGCTTGTGACCTGATGCCAACTGGATTTAATTCCATTCACCACAACCCTTTTGGCCCAGCCATCCAACAACTCTTTTTATCCAGTGAAGACTGTCAGCCCAGTGCAAAGCTGGGCATCTGCCAACAAATTTTCCTCCATGACTTTGGATCCTCTTGAGGACAGGGACAAACTCTTTTAACAGACCCAAAGGGCTGGAACTGCCCTGCCACTCTGACTGGTAAATCTGCATCATCACTACAGGCTTGGCTCATCTCCACAGTGGCTGCGAATTTGCCTTTTATGCACTTTGCCTGAAAATATGGGGACAGCCCTGAAGTAACTGATTCTGCAGAAGTGAAGGAAGGATAGAGGCACGGGGTCAGCATTATCTCCCCTGCAGCAGGCCCATTCTCCACTGGAAAGGTGGAAATTTTGTCCCACAAGATTCTGCCAAAGTCACCAATTTGCAAAGTCCAGCACAGAAATCTTCACTATACTTCTATCCCTTTAATCCCACTAGATCTTTACAGGTGTCTGACTTATCACCAGGTGTGTCAGCATGAAATCCCCTGCTAACTTACCCAGTGCTGGAGATTTCCAGTCCCCAAATCCAGAGAAACTCAGAGCTTAACTCTGACCCAGCATGAAAGCAATTGCAGAAACCTCACTGTGCCTCCAGACTGAGCAAATAAATCCTGCAAAATAACCCATTAATGCTACACATTTTGTGCTTCCCAGCATTTCCCCTTTAATTACAAAACTATATTAGCATTTAAAAGAAAAGGGGACCAGATCTGTTACCTTGGTTGCCAGGGAACCTTCAAACAAAAAGGCTAATTTCAGTAGGCAGCAGCCTTGCTGCTACCCTGGGCGCAGGGCTGCTGTGTCATCAGGAGCCCAGTATTCACTGCCTGCTGCAATATCATAAAATAAAAAGATCATGGGAGGTCCGCATCACATACTTGTCTGATTAAATTATTTCAGGAGTACCATGTCACCGCAAAATTTGCCTTCTAAGGCCTAAGATGGTATTTCAGGCAGTGGCACAGTTTACATGAACCATTTCAAGCCAACCAGTAGTTGCTTCCACCATGGTGAGTATGTAGCACTTCCCTTGGCGTGTTCATGGCAGGGGTCCAATAGAGTCAATTTGCCAGGCCTTGCTGTATTGAAAATCCAGCCATTGCCCTCTATCCCAGGGAGACTTTACTCACGTGGCTCGCTTGATTGTGGCATGTTTCACATTCATGAGTGACCTGTGTGATGGCCTCCGTGGTCAGGTCCACGCCTCAAATATGAGCCCATTTGTATGTTGCTTCTCTCCCTAAATGTTCTGATGTTTCATGGGCCCACGGAGCTACAAATAGCTCACCCTTACGCTCCCAGTCCAGGTTCAGCTCAGCTACTTCAATTTTGGCAGCCTTGTCTACCTGTTCATTGTTTCTATGTTCTTCAGTGGCACAGCTTTTGGGCACATGAGCATCTGCATGACGTAACTTTAGAGTCATGTTTTTCACTTGGGCAGTGATGTCCTGCCACAATGCGGCAGTCCAGATGGGTCTACCTCTGTGCTGCCACTCCTGTAGCTACTCTTATAGGGCATTAGCCACCGTCCAGGAGTCAGTGTAGAGATATAGTACTGGCCACTTTTCTCGTAACTCATTCTATGGCGGTGCCTCTTGGGCATGAGTCACTTCCTCAGGCAATGCTCCGAAATCTCTGCCTTCTCGCCAGTCCCTGATGTCTTCCAGGATCCCTGGGCAGTTGGGTTTTCCTAGTCAAACTTGTTGCATGATCAGTGTTACCCATTTATTCCATGTAGCACTGGTTGCATGACGTGCAGAGGGGATGTTTCCTTTGAACATCCAATGTAGCACAGGAAATCGTGGTGCCAAGAGGAGGTGTGCTTCTGTACCAAGAACTTCTGAAGTGGCTCAGATCCCCTCATTTGCTGCTAGTATCTCTTTTTCAGTCGGGATGTAGTGGGATTCTGATCCTTAATATCCCCGGCTTTAGAATAGAACCCTAGTGGCCGACATCGAGCTTCTCCTGATGTTTTCTGTCAGAGGCTCCAGGTGAGACCATGCTTTCCAGCTGTTGTATAGAGCACATTTTGCACAGCTGGTCCTGTCCGAAAAGGCCCAAGAGATACTGCATGAGCCACCTACTGTTTGATATCCTCAAAGGTTTGTTGTTGCTCAAGACCCCACTCAAAATGGTTCTTCTTTCAGGTTACTTGATAGAGAGGGCTCACAAGCTGACTGTAACCTGGGATATGCATTCTCCAGAACCCCACAAGGCCTAGGAAAGCTTGTGTTTCCTTCTTGCTTGCTGGTGGAGACATAGCTACTATCTTGTTGATGACATTAAGAGGCATATGATGGCATTCATCCTGCCATTTTATTCCCAAGAACGGAATCTCATGTAGGTCCCTTGACCTTGCTTTTCTTTATGGTGAACCTGGCTCCCACAAGAATCTGAATTACTCTTTTTCCTTTCTCAAGCACTTCTGCCTTGTTGCCCCATACAATGACATCATCAATATATTGTAGATGTTCAGGGGCATCACTCTTTTCCAGTGCAGTTAGGATTAGACCATGACAAATGGTAGGGCTGTGCTTCCACCCCCGGAGCAGCCAATTCCAGGTGTACTGGACACCCCTCCACATGAAAGCAAATTGTGGCCTGCACTCTGCTGCCAAAGGGATTGAGAAAAATGCGTTGCCATCAATGGTAGCATATCATTTCTCTGCCTCTGACTCCAGTTCATATTGCAGTTCTAACATAGCTGGTACAGCATCACTCAGGGGCAGTGTCACTTTGTTCAGGCCACAATAGTCTATTAACCTCCACCCTCCATTAGACTTTTGCACCAGCCATAAGGGGCTATTAAAAGGCAAGTGTGTTTTACTGATGATACCTTGGTTCTCCAGTTGATGAATCAGCTCATGGATGGGAGCCAGAGAGTCTTGGTTCGTGCAATACTGCCATCAGTGCACTGTCCTCATAGCAATTGGCACCCATTGTTCCTCAACTTGTTGCAGTCCCATAATGAAGGGATCTTCCAAGAGGCCAGGCAGGGTAGATAGCTGTTTTATCTTCTCTGTATTCACAGTGGCTACACCAAAAGCCCACCAGTACTCCTTTGGTAGTCCTTGAAGTACCCCCTCCTGAGGTAGTCTATTCAAGGGGCCTCTGGGTCGGTCACAATGGGGTGCTTTTCCCATTTCTCCCCAGTCAAGCTCACCTTGGCCTCCAGTAGAGACAGTTCTTGGCATTCCCCTGTCCCTCCAGAGACCCAGATGTGTTCTGTTCCTCTATAACTTGATGGTACCAGCATAGACTGTGCACCAGTGTCTACCAATGCCTTGTACTTCTGTGGGTTCAATGTGCCAGGCCATCGAATCCACACAGTCCAGTATACCCTGTCATCCCTTTCCTCTTCCTGGCAGGGACCCTCTATTCCTGTTCCTGATCAGAGTATTCACTCTCTGACCCTTGCTGTGCCAGATCAGAAGTCCCTTCATCAGGATCAAGGTAGGTGATTCAGTCTTCTCATATCTGGGAGATCGCCGATTACCTTCTTGTGTTCCTACAGTTAATAAAATGACAGCCTTCTTGGATAGCCTTTTCTTAACAGCTGTCTTCCCTCTCAGTTTGTGTACACAGGCTTTCAGTTTAAAGGTTTTCAGTGGTTTCAATGGGTTTCAGTGACCATCCCACTTCCTCATGTCCTTCCCCTGGTCACTCAGGAAGAACCAGTATGTGCCACGTGGCATGCGCCTTGGGTTCCCTTTCCCTCTGACTGGGGCAGGAGAGAACTGATTTCTTGGGGTGCCCCTGACATCCAGGGCACTAGCCCATAGGGATGAGGATATACCAAGACTCTCTTCAAAGTTCTAGAGCCAAGAAGAGACTGCTTCCACAGCTGGTGTGCGCTGGTCTCCTGCATCCATTTCTGGGTAGTACATTGCTGTCAAGCTGGCAGAATATGATACTGGGGCACTTTTAGCCACCTTCCTCTACATGGCCCATGTGCACTGGACATCCTCTGGATCTTTGGGGTCCTTATAATTATCTAGATCACCATAGATTACTTCCAGCACTGCTAATTCTCTCAGGTATTGGATGCCTTCATCTGCAGTAGTTGACTTTGCTGGGGAGTTGTTCGTAAGATCTTCCTTGAATAGATTTCTTGCTTTAACACTTGAAAGGTGCAGTCTCTAAATACTGCAAATTGCTGACTCTTTTCCAATTCCTCTTTCAATTCCCTGATTTCTAGCAAGGAAGCCCAACTGTTGGGCTTCCCTACCTTCCAGTTTTTGAGTGTCAGCCCCATTATGCCAGCATCGAGCAGACAGGCAGCCATCCACTCACTTGGCTGGTGGCTGTAATCTTTCCACAAGTCTTGAAGTTCTGATGAGGTCAGGGACTGGGTAGTTTCCACCTCCTGTTTGAGTTCTGTTACTCCCTCCTCCAATCTCTCTGTTGAAGGACCAGCTTTTTGAGCAAGCCTTTCCTCTTCTTCCTCCTCCCGTATTAATAAAGGATATGGACCTGTTCTCCTTGTCCACTGTTTCTTTTTTACTACTGGAGCAATTTCTGTGGTTGTTGTTGTCTTCTGGGTCCCCACCTGAACCACAGTCCTC
The DNA here is from genome assembly GCA_013400335.1 of Eurystomus gularis. Lineage (NCBI taxonomy): Eukaryota > Metazoa > Chordata > Aves > Coraciiformes > Coraciidae > Eurystomus > Eurystomus gularis. The sequence goes on along the minus strand of VZZY01020191.1, from coordinate 16,411 downwards.
TGAGAGTATTGAACTGCAGCTCAAGAGGCACAGGCCAGGCCCCAGTACAGTGGTAGAAGCCGCTGGTTCTCGTTGGGGTTGGCAAGGCAGCCTTCTGGTGGTGTGCCAATTTGACAGGGTTGCTTGCCTGTTCCAGGGTAAAGTCTCAGGATATGGGAGGTGATAACCACCCTAGGAATCTGTCCAAATCCTTCCACTTACCATGCCACCTAGGGACAGGACACCTCAGGGCACATTTCAGTGTTGGCTCACCCAGAAGTTGTCTCCTCTTACACCAAGACGAGGCCAGACTCCACATAACCCACAGCATGCCAACGGTATTAATTACTACTGTTAAACAAGTCACATAAGGGTGAATGAGAACCTTGGGAGCCTGCGCAACAAAACCACCCACATCAATCACTGGTAGGGAGACAGAGATGTATTCCCTCATCTTCTCCACAAGATAGCTCCCCCAGTACAGTAAAACCACCAATGCCAGGTGTGGTGAACCGACCACATGATTTTTTCTGCCTTATTAAAACAGTGAGCAAAAAACTCGATTTCCATAAATCTATTCTGCATAAATCCTCCAGGAAACCGGAACCGTGATAACGTCAGCCATAAATATCGAAAAAGAAAACAAACTTTCTCTTTTATTCGCCTCACTGCACAAAGGGAGCACATCGCTCCTGCTGAGTGCACCCCCCCCCTCCCTCCTCTGCTGCCGGAGAGGAGCGAGGAGGATGGGGGGGAAACTGAACTGAGCTGTCAGCGCAGCCCCCTGAAGAAGCCAAGCAGTCAGAAAGAAGGGAGCAGCCGCTGCGGAGAGCCGCCGGACAGAACTGCTGACTCCCACTGCTCCAGGAATCCGGGGGAGAGAAAGANGAAAAGCTACAAGCTGCTGACGTCACTGGAAACAGTCCAGGTCTGCCGGTCGGGCATCGTCGCCGTTCCACGGAGACCATCGCTGAATGCTGAAAGGACACACGCACGCACACACACGCACCATCCACACATACAGGTCGTATTTTGACATAATTAAGTCCTTATTTGCCCTTATCTCTCGGTGGGTGAGAGAGGGAGTGAATGGGTGGGTGTGGTCTTCTTTAATATCGTAATATTTCCATAGAGTAAATAAGGTTTTATTAGAATATATTTAGTAATAAACTTGTTAGATACTCATTCGGTCTCCATGTCTGCTTGTGAGCTTGGTGGGGAGATATCCCAATTTACCCTCAACCCTTCTCCCTTTGGGAGGTGGTCGGACCTCTGTGCGCCCGACCGCGACACCAGGGTAAAGCACATAGTCAGTCTTTGTGCCAGCATGTTCCAGAGTTCCCCCATCCTCCCCACAAAACAGTTTCCCCAGCACAGCAAGGCAATCAGTGGCAGGGCAAAGCAGAAAGCTATTATTTGTGTTAGCATGTTCCTGAGCTCAGCACAACAGAGATAAGCAGTAGAGCCAACAAACCTGTGAACTGCACAGGGGCTTGTAACTAAATAGCTGCTATAGCTATAGCGCACTTAATATAAAACTGCCGTTGTTGAGGAGGGTCATCGGGCCGAAGAAGGCTGGGCTGCAGCTACTGTGGGAAGGTGTTCGGCAGCATCAGCACCCTCAGCAAGCATGGCCTGAGCCACAGCCAGAGGCATGACCACATCTGCAGTGTCTGCTGAAGGACCTTCAAGCACCCTGATGACCTGTACATAGACATTCTCCTTGCTGCTGGAGGGTCATTTCCACCCAAAATTGGCTTCTCTGGTTTCCTTGTCCAGTTTTGGATGTTTTTGGGCTTCTTAGTCATCATCATCATGTTTTCAGGGTGGGATGTTGGGTTAGAATCGTGGAATTGTGGGATTGGTTGAGTTGGAGGAGATCTTGAAGGTCATAGAGTCCAATCCATTGACCCAGCACTGCCGTGTCACCACTGAACCATGTCCCTCAGCACCACATCTTCATGGCTTTGGAACCCCTCAAGGGATGGGGACGCCACCACTGCTGTGGCAGCTTCTTCTAACCCTTTCCATGAAGAAGTTGCTCCTCATTCCAACTACAACCTCCTCTGGGACAACCTGAGGCTTGTTCCTCTCATCCCACTGCTTGGGGAGAACGGATCTCATCTCCCACCTCACCACAACCTCCTCTTGAGGTCCTCAAGAGAGATAAGGTTTCCTCTGAGCCTCCTTTTCTCCAGGCTGAAACCCCAGGTCCCTCGTCATTCACAAGTCCTCCATTCCCTTCTCCNCTCAGTCATTCACAAGTCCTCCATCCCCTTCTCCTCACAAGTTCCCCAGGTCCCTCAACCACTCCTCACAAGTTCTCCAGACCCTTCTCCCAAGTTTTCCAGACCCTTCTCCTCACAAGTTCCTCAGGTCCCTCAGCTGCTCCTCAGGTTATCCAGCTCCTTCTCCTCCCTCTCCAGCCCCCTCCCCAGCTCCATTGCCCTTATCCAGCCATGCCCCAGCCCCTCAACATCCTTCTGGGAGCAAGGGTCCCAAAACCAACCCCAGAACGGGACTTCTCATTGCCTTTCCAGTGACAGACCTTCTCAACATGGTGTGTTCCAGCGCCATGCTGGGGGGTGGCACCAACCTGGAGCTGGCCTTGCATTGCCTGCATGAGGCACAGAGCGACATTGTGGTAAGAAGCCACCGGTTCCTGGTGGGGCTAGGAGCTGCTCCTCCAAGTTGTCTTCTCCATGGGCTCCTTCTTGGCTCAACTCATGGAGGTCTCATGGAGCAAACAGGCCTGACCCACATTGTGGTAAGATGGAAATTTCTTGTGTGGAAATTTCAACTTATTTCCACCAAACCTTGCAGGAAGCTCTGGAGATGTTGATGTTTGGGCCTCCTCAGAGACCTGTGTCCCATCCTCTGGCCAACTATCACTACCCAGGCAACGAGGAGCTGGTTCCTCCTCCTGGCAGATGCCACCTTGCCCTCCATTCCCGCTAATTCTGGCTTTTCTCGGCACCTAGGTTCTCATGCGTGGACACCTCTGGAGAAGCAGCTCTTCCAAAAGGCCTTCTCCATCCATAAGAAGAATTTTTTCATGCTCCAGAAGGAGGTAAAAACATTGTGTTTGAATCCCCAAAATGCATATTTTGAATTATTTATTGAAATTTTCCACCCTTTTCACAGAAAAAGGTTAATTTTCTGCCTGACCTCCCCTACTTCCTCATGAAAAGAGATGAAAATGGCGGGGGGGGAAATCCCAGATTTTTTGTATTCTGGGGCCCAAAATGACTGACTGTGGCATTTCTGTGATAAATTGCTTTGAGTTCTCTCTGGCTAGATTCAGACCAAGACCATGGACCAGTGCATGGAATATTATTGCATTTGGAAAAAAAAAAAATCAAATTGGCTGGTGGCTGAGCTTGAAGAAGAAGGAAAAAGGTCAAGAGGGAACAGGAGGAGGCAGAAGAGGCCAGGAATAAGGTGGGAAAAGAGATGGGGGTGGGGCGAGGGGCTGCTCTGCGGGGAAAGCCCCTCCCCCCCCACCCCGCTAAAATCCCACTCTGAAGGTTGTCTTTTGAGCCCAAAATGCAGCATTTTGTAGCCTGTGCTACAACTGAAGAAAATGTCTCAAAACTTGCTTGGAAAAAAATCCCCAAATTTTCTGGGAAAAAAAAACCCCAAATTTGCTTGGAAAAAGTCCTGAAATTTGCTTGAAAATAACCCTAAACTTTTCCTGAAATTCTCTGGAAAAAAAAGAGGGAAATTGTCCTGAAAAAAAAACAACAACCCTGAAATTGTCTTGAAAAAGATCCTCATATTTTCTTGGGAAAAGTTCCTGACATCTCCTTAGAAAAAAATGCTGACATTTGCTTGGGAAAAAAATCCTGATGTTGTACTGAAAATAACTCTGAAAATTGCTTGAAAATCACCCTGAAATTTCCCAAGAAGATCCTGAAATTTTCCTGAAAAAAATCCTGAAATTTTCCTGAAAACAATCCTGAAATTTCCATGACACTTTCCCAGAGAATTCCAGGTATCCCCAGGCTTTGCAGCCTCCCAGCACCAGTGCATTGCTCCTTCCCAGCTCCACTTTTATTCCCAAGACAATGAACGGATCAAATATTCCCAAGAAACTCTTGGGCTTTACCAAATCCTGGAATTCCCACCGAGTTCCTGCTCCACTCCTCAAAGGGAATTTGGGGGGTTTTGGCGTGTGCCGGTGACTGGGTGTTGAGCGGCACCCACCTGGCTCCAGGAGCTCACCACTGGCACTGGCACCGAGACAGAGATGACCAGAGGATTTGTCAGGATGTTCCCCAGCAGTGCCACAGCTCCGGGCGGCTGGTTTCTGGCCAGCACTGGTTGTGGAGCATTGCTGTAACAATGCACCTGGATACAGAGAAGGGGATGAGGCACAAGGGCCATTATTCACATCAAACCTCGTGAGTTTCCTTGCATCCACCATGTTGACCTTCAGGAGGTTCCCCACATTGACCCTCATGAGGTTCCCAATGTTTGCCTTCATGAGGTTCCCCACGTTGACCTTCACGAGGATCCCAACATTGACCCTCATGAGGTTCCTTCACTACATTTCATCCATGTTTTGGTGGAATCAGGGCACGGCACACTTCTTGTTACCTGTGGTGAGCACTATGCTGAAGGAGCAGGAGCGGTGCTGGTGCTATCCCTGAGGTAGAAATCGGGATGGGGGGGACATCGTGGTGAAGAGCTTTTGTAGGTTAATTGGGTCCCTAATTAAGGCCTGAGCTCGGCTGGGAGTGGCCGCAGGTTGTTTGGACCTTCACCAGAGAAGTAGCCATGGGAATTGCTATGGACACCCATGGCAGCCACACCTGAGCCACAGGAAAGCACCTTTAATCAATGTGAAATCTCAAAATTCACATTAAATCATGTCTAATCTACATGAAATTTCAAAAGGTTCACATTAAATCGCATTTAACCTACATGAAATTTTTGAATTCACATTAAATCATATTTTCTCTACATTAAATCTCAAAATTCATGTTAAATCATGTTTAATCCATGTGAAATTTCAAAAAATTCACATTAAATCTTACTTAATTATGTTAAATCTCTAAAGGTTCAGGTTAAACCACATTTAACTTACATTAAATCTCAAAATTTACATTAAATCCCAGTTAATCCATGTTAAATCCTGAAAAGTTCAAGTTAAATCTGCTTTAATCTGTGTAAATCTCGAAAGGTTCATGTTAAATCACATTTAAGATATGTTAAGTCTCAAAATTCACATTTAATCATGTTTAATCCACATGAAATCTGAAAAGGTTCACATTAAATCCCATTTAAATGGGATTCACATTAAATCCCATTAAGCCTCAAAATTCACATTAAATCATGTTCAATACACATGAAATCTCAAAAGGTTCATGTTCAATCACATTTAATGTGAATTTTGAGATTTAGCGTAGATTAAATCACGTTTAATCCACACAAAATCTCAAAATTTACATTTAATCACGTCACCTACATAAAATCTCCAGAAATTCTCCTTAAATCACATTTAATCTATGCTTAATCTCAAAAGCTTCATGTTAAATCGAGTTTAATTAAGTCAAATCTCAGAAGTTTGACGTTAAATCCCATTTAATCCCAAAAGATTCACATTAAATCCAGTTTAATCCCCAAATTTCATGTTAAATCCCGTTGAATCCCCAAATTTCAGGTTAAATCCCCTTGAATCCCCATTAAGGATGGACGGGGTCAGGTCAGGACTTGAGGAGGTGCCGGGACAGTGCCAGCAGCCCCAGTGTGAGCTGCTTACCCCCATGCCACGCTGTCTCCTGCTGTCGTGGGCCTCAGGCTGTTTCCAACCTGCAACAAGAAATACCCTTAGGGAGGTTCCCAGTGTTGTCCTTCCTGAGGCTGACCATCAGGAGGTTCCCCATTTTGACCTTCAGGAGGTTCCCAGTGTTGCCCTTCATGAGGTTCTCAATGTTGACCTTCACAAGGTTCCCAACATGGACCTTCATGAGGTTCCAACATTGACCCTCATGAAGTTCCCCACATTGAACAAGATACAAATCCGGTGCTGATGTACCCACATCCTACAGAAGATGGTCAATTAGCACATCCCAGTGGCTGTGGTGGCTGGGGCGAACGAGGCCATGGCCACCTGGCTGGGTGGGGCTGCACAGTCCATCCCCGGCTCCGCCCTCTCTGTGTGGCCAGCTGGTGAAGGCCATGCCCAGTTGGCACTCACCAGCATCTTTTCCAGCACATCAAAGAACTTGTTTTCTGGCTGATGGGGCCTCTAGGAAGAGCCGTTTCCCTCTGCACTCCCAGTTACCATGGATTGGAGCTGACTGGGATGGACAGAGCCTCTTTATCCCAAGAATTCCGCTGGTGGGCGGCATTACTCCATGTCATGGCATTGCAATGTGTCTCTTTGGGGGTTGGTAGAAGGTCCTTTGTGCTCCAGCACCTGCTGGAATTCCACTTGGAGAGGGTTCGCTGACGGAGGAACTGGCACTGGAGCCGGAGTGTGGACCAGGACCTTCTGGGACTTTGGGACTGCCTGAAAGGGGCGGTGGCTCTGGCTGCAGCCACACAGAGGGTTCCGGGATGAGCAGCATGGTCTCACCGCATTTCCGAATCTCCAGAAAAATCGACCCGTGGTCTCATGGGTAGGGTTTCGCCGGATCAAAGGATTCCTCCAACCAACCTGTCTGTGGTTTCTCTGTGGCTTGAAATGGTGGAACAGGGAAAGACAGAGTGGCCAGATGCTCTGGGAATCCTGGAAACCCCTTGGAAACACCCTGTGGCTAACGAGTCCGGCAAATGGTGCTCCATTTGCTGCAATCTGGTGCAGTTCTTAGCCACAGGAATCTGCCGCTCACATGGTTGCTGAGCCCTCAGAAACTGGGAAAAGGTGGGAGAATGCTGCTGGGATAATGCTGCAGCTCCAGTGGGAGCTGGGATTCTGAAAGGAAAGACTTACAGGTCAAACTGGGAATGACAGTCTCTCCTGGCACCACCACGGATGCACTGATGGGGTTTATTCTGATACAGGCATCAGAAGAAGTGGTGCTTTTTGGGCACAAGAAGTGATTCTTTGATACATCGTCATCTGCAGGCCCTGAAAATCCATTGCTGTCCAGGTCAGATGTGGGCAGATCACATCTGGGAATCCATCTGGGAGACCCCTGCGGCAGCACTGGGAAGCACCAGGCTCCCGAAACCACTCCTGACACACCTCAGTATGCCATCAATGCATAAGCGGATTTCCCACCGAGAGCCGGAAGAAGTGAGGATCCAGTGGTGTTCCCAGATTCCGGAGTATTTCCAGAGCTGTGTCACAGCTCGTGGTGCCAGCACAGGGAACAGTGGTTGCAATACCTCTTGTTGCAGTCGTGTTCTGGGCAGGAGAAAGTTTAGATTTGCCAATAGGTCACCATGTGGCCGCTCCTGCAGGAAGCCATGGGAGGAAAAGGGCAGATTAGGGATGCCAGCAGGAAAAGGAAGCCGATCGGCACCTCAACCACCATGGAACTGGGACAGAAATCCCAGAATTTGGGCCTACTCAAGGGAAAAAAAACCGGATCTACAATAATCTGCTGGGTTTTTCAGTGCTTTTGCAAATTATTACTAAATTTTTCTGGGAAATAAGGAATTTTGTCAACAGCTGTGGCCAACAGTTCCAAGTGGACCTTCCAGTAGAACCCCTTTCCAAAGGATTTCTCCCAGAAAATGTTATTTCTCCCCAAAAAAGGACCAGCTGCTCTTTTAGGTCTCGGTATTCGGGATTTTTTGGACCCAGAGATACTTTTGAGGCTCTTCTGGCACCAACCCGCTCAGAAAATCCAGCAGGAATTTGTGTTGGTTTGAACATCATTTTAACATCAGTTTTAACATGATTTTGGGGTCAGAACAACTCTCTGGAATGTTCCAGGGTCAGGGAGGAGTGTCTGGAAAGGGTCTGGTGGGAAAGGATCTGGAGAAGAAGGAAAAGGGTCTGGAGAAGAAGGAGAAGGTGCTGGAGGACCAGGAGAAGGGGATGGAGAACATGGAGAAGGGGCTGGAAGACCAGGGGAAGTGGTCAGAGGACCAGGGGAAGGGTCTGGAGGACCTGGGAAGTGCAACTGAGGAACCTGTGGGGGTTGTGAGGAGAAGGAACTTGTGAGAAGCAACTGGAGAACATGTGAGGAGTGGCTGAGAGATCTGTGGTTGTTGAGCCTGGAGAAAAGGAGGCTTAGGGGAGACCTTCTTGCTCTCCAGAACTTACTGACAGGAGGTTGGAGCCAGGTGGGGAGTGAGATCTCCTGTCCCCAAGCAATGGGACAAGAGGAACAGGTTGCCCCAGGAGAGGTTGAAGTTGGACATGAGAAGCAACTTCATGGAAAGGGTTGGAAGAAGCTGCCCTGGGCAGTGGTGGAGTCCCCATCCCTCGAGGGGTTTCAAAGCTGTGGAGATGTGCTGAGGGACATGGTTTAGTGGTGACTGTGCAGTGCTGGGTCTGTGGTTGGACTTGATGACCTTCAAGGTCTCTTCCAACCCAACCGCTCCCATGATTCAACTTGGTGGAAGCCACCAAGTTTAGGCCAACCACCAAAGACCCCAAGAGATCTTTAAATCTCCATTTTCAGGCCATGGCCTCGCTGCCTTTTGTCTTCTCAGAGGACATCTCCATGGTCTTCACCCCCTACAACACATCACGTACCACCACCAGGCCCTCAGCGTGGCACAAGCTGGAGAAAATTGGCATCACTGAGGGGTCCATTGCTGTGCTCCCTGTGGACTGCCACAAGTCCAAGGTGTGGAAATACTGCACCAAGCTTGGGGACACCTACATGGAGTGCAACATCTGCAAGAAGCAGCTCTCCTTCCACAACAGCACCACCACCGTGTGCAAACACCTGGTCTGCAAGCACAGTATCCATGACACCTTCTTCTCCCACCCCAAGGAGGACCAAGCCACTGAAGCTGAGGTGACCACACAGGAGAAAGTCTCCATGGTGGCCATCACCACCAAGCGCAGCTGACAAACGCTGCCAGAAGGTGGGTTTTACCACATTGGTGATCCCAGAAGTGACGTCATCATGGAGTTGGTGTTGGATATGATTTTCTGTGACCTGCAGCATCTGCCCGTGATTAAGGACAAAGGGTTCGGGCAGCTGGTGGGGTTCCTAGAGCCAGGCTTGGCCCTGCCAGCAAAGCTGAGGCCAAGGAGCGGTGCCTGAGCAGCACAGCACAGAGCATCTACAACACCCTGCTGTGGAAAGACCTAACAGAGAACATGCGGAAGATCCGCCAGCAGCTGGAGAAACACATCGTGGAGCTGCTCTGCAAGTGCAGCACTGACCCCCTGAGCTGGTGGAATAGCAACCAGTGATGCTTTCCGGCCATGGTGCGGCTCAGCCGGCAGTACCTGGCCATGCCAGCCTCCACTGGCCAGCCCGACAAGGCCTTTGGGGCCAGCAACAGTGTCTTGGAGCAGCAGCAAGCAGTGCTGACACCAGAGAACCTACACTACATCTTATTTCTCCATCAGAATTCTGATTTTTTAGAAGCTGTGAGGAATAGGAACGAGGGGAGGAGCAGGAATCTGCTCTGAGAGGGGACAGCAGGGGCGGTGACCACGGTTACCTGGCTAATGACCTTCCCAAATGCCACGACCTTCCCAAAAATCTGTGTATCTTCCCCCAAATCTGGGTATCTTCCCAAAAATCCAGGTATTTTTCCCAGATTCTTGGTATTTTTCCCAATCTACATGGTTCTGTTACTGCATTGGCAGGAGGAGAGATGAAGCCGCTACCTTCCAGTGCTGCTTCCTCGTCCACCACAGAGACCACAGGGCTGGAATTATCCCTTGGGATTGGATTTATCCCTCGGGATTGGATTTAACCCTCAGGATTGGCTTCATCTCTCAGGATCAGTTGCTCAGACCCGTGTCAGGCCTCCCAGGCCCCATATCCAAGCTCCTAAAGTCCCGAGCACATCTCTCCAGCTCTCTGAACTCCAGCCTCCATTCCCAAGTGATTTTACGGGAATTCTGAAGGGCTAACATCAAATCCAAACCTAGTGATGTCCCTCGAGGACATGGATGGAGGGAACATTGCCTGGGACAGAGCATCCTGGGGCAAAGGGCAGAAAAACAGCTGCAACAAGTAGCGGCTTCCATGCATTTTCTGTGGAATTCCTCCTCTGGGATGTGCTGTTGAGGTGGAATTGTAGTGAAAGGGGCCAATAACTTAATATTCATAATTAAGATCTCTCAGTGCCACAAAATTCTGTGAATTTTGAAGGAATTGGGCATCTCTTCCCATATTCCCAGCTTTTTTTGCCCCACTTCTGTTAAATTCCCAACCTCTGCCACTGCTCCAGATTTATGACATCATCAAAAGGCCCCAGCCTCGCTTCGGGAAGGCAGGAAATGCTCCTTTTAAGGGTTTTCTTAATAAAAATACACATTTTGAGCGGTGAGCGCAGTTAGGGGTGGAGCTTATCGAGGCCTAGGCCCCTCGGGGTGTTATGAGGGCAGAGACAAGACCCTTAAGTCCATTTAAACCCTCAGATTTTCACTCCCCAACATGATGATTTGGGACACATAAACCCAAATCACTGAAAAAATGAATAAATTTAAGTTCCACAAAGGGGCGACGTGGCAAAAAACACCTCAAATGGCCCCATATCTCCAGCCTGGAGTGCCTCTGGCATCAAGGATTAAATTTTATGAGGATTTGTGGAAAAATTGGGATTTTTCTTCACAGCCCCCACCCCGTAGATGATGTAAATGGGTTCTCCTTTTGAGGTTGACGCACGATGACATCACTGAACACACGTAATGAACTTGGGTTTAATTATTTGTAGCCTAACGAGTGGCTTGAGGACTTTGGTCAAGGTGGCATGGGGATAAATCAAGTGGAAAAGCCAAAGAAAGGCCCCAAAAGGCCCTTTCTGGGCTTGCTGACCAAGACCAAACAGCCCAAGGTCTCAAAATCCCCAGTTTCTTCATGATTTCCCCATTTTTCTCTTTCTAACCCCAAAACAAAGAGCAAGCAGCAAAGGCTGAGTCCCAGGCCCATATGTCCTCCTCAGAGCTTCCGCCACTATGATGTGGTGGCTTCAGGCAGTTTCCTCTAGAACCGACCCAACAGGGATGTTGAGGTGAGAGGTTCCCAGCTGATGCTTGTAGGAGGCTGCGGCTCCTCCAGTTCCACCTCACTCAGAAGGTCCTTTCGGGGCTGTGGGATCTTGGTGGGAGATTCCACCTTGCTTGGAAGGTCCTTCCAAGGCCATGTGTTGGAAGCAGGATGCACAAAACACTGGGAAACTGCAAAGCTCAGCACTGCTAGTGCCTAAAATAGACACAGGAGCTGGGCAAAGGTCCAGTGATCTGTATTATGACACCGAGGAGGGGATATGTAAGGGAGTGAAGGCTACTTCTTGTGTTCCTCCGCTCATTACAGCAGCTCTCTGTTCCTCACAGATGTTTTGTGCCATGGCTCCAGGCTAACCCCAGGAAAAAGTTTGAGCAGCTTGACCACAGTCCCATCCCCCACACTTCGTACAATAGTATAAATGTTCACCCTATTTCAGACCCATGGTATGGGACAAGAATTCTATGCTAAATCATTGGAATAGATTGACAGGTTTGTCCTGCTCACCCCCCGCCCCAGAAGGGATGCCTTTTGGTAAGATTTGTGCCCTCGGTTACTCCGAGGTTGCTTCCCTGGGACATTAAGCTTGTGATTGCAATCTTTTTTCAGAGCTATATAGCTGGTCTGCAGCTTAGTGCATTTATCACCAGCAATCTTAAAGAACCTGTGTATGTTGCATTTGAACAACCTGTGCTATTTGTGTATCCAACTGCTTTGAATAAACTGTGGTATTGGTGCATCCAGCTGCTTTCTTTGAATGCAACCAGGTTTACAGTAGACAGGCTGTTCATGTATCTGGTGTTGGACCTAGAGTCACAGCAACCAGACCTACAACGGGCAGGCTGATCGTCTATCTGGTGTTGGACCTAGAGTCGCAACAGTAATTGGCATATCTATTAAGAGATAAGTCCAGCCGCCCCCAGCCCCTCTTATCTCTGAGGACCAGCTAGAATGCAAGGGGATTAATCTCTTACCAAATTTATCCATCTATATATAGCAACATTAAATTGGCTTAGTTGGCAGGATTGCCATGGATAAACTACTGCAGAAACATAAGTGTGCACCATTGCAAGCAGGAATGGAATGGGCCCAGAAATTTTGGAAAGATGAGGACAAGGTAGTAGAGCAAAAAGAACAATGTAGGAGTCAAAAGAAAATTTTTAAAGGGAAAGATAAAGGAGTTACCTATGCCATCCTGGGGCCTTGTCTATCTTGCACGCAAAAAGAAATTAAAAGCTCCCCACTCCCTTGAAAAAATTGCAAATGTAGAAAACACAACTTTAAAATCAGAGAATGAAGTGTTTAAAACTTCTTTGGCTTTTTAGAAGGAGACACGAGGGAAATTGGAAAAACAAGTAAATGCTCTTTTAAGTAAAAACGAGCAATTAGAGCAACTACTGGCTGTGGCTGAGAGATGAGAGAGTTAGCTGCAGGAAAGATTAGATAAATTACTTGACCGAATGCCACAAGGATCACTCCCTAATTCAGTCCAGCACATCTGTAGAGTGATGATGATCCTGAAACATGGCATGAAGACATTTAGTATGATAACAATGGTTTAGAGGAAGACTCTGACCCTACCCTTGAACCAGTACAGGTTCGACCATTAATTGAGATTGAAATTGCTAATGAGCAGGATGGAGAAACCCACACTACTGTATGTACCATTCCTTGTCCCCTGCCAAGCTAGCTAAATTGCAGGAAAAATATTCTAGGCACTCAGAGGAATCAGAGACAGAGTATGTAAGGAGAGTTTCCCTCACAGGCAGAGACCAGGCCTTGTTGAGTGAGGAAGAGGCAGAAGGATACTGGGGACCCTCAGTATTTCTAACTACTACCCCAGGTGACTATAACTATTCATTGACTACCCGAGCTGCTTATTGGGCAGGGGGAAGAGACCCATAGGAGAGAGGGGATCCTCTTGTCATTAAGACTTCAGAATTCTCAGATCTGGCAGCTTCTGTACAAAAGGCAGCTTGTGTGCAAGCGATGTATGAGGGAGGTGTATTAAGACGATCCCTGATGCTGGCCCCCATTGATTCAGTCAGATTAACCCCTCTCATTCATGACCTTCCAGATAGCCAAAAAATATATGTAGCAAATGCCCAAGATAGCATACAGATGAATTACCTTATGAATGCTGCTGCAGCAGCAGCACAGCCACCTAGAGAGCAAATACACATACTTACCTGGAGCGAGTTTGTCCAGGAAATAGTGAATTACAGGCACCGTATGGGATGGGTTGGAGCGACCCCTGGGAAGCAACCCACACCTCCCTGGCAAATTCATCAAATCCGTACTGCCACACACAGGCCCACATCTAAACCACAATTTGATACAGGATGAAACAGCCTATGGTGCAAAGCTCTAGCTTTGGGAGCACCACGCCACCTTATGCATGGCATGACTACAGCTGATCTTTGGGCTTTAGTGCAATTATTAAGACAAAAGACAGAGCGAAACAAAACAGGCCATTCAGCTGGGCACAAATCCACCCCTGCTCAGACTGTACCTTCAGCCCCTCGGCAGGATTTGATTAATCTAAAAGATCCCCTGACAAAAAATTTGCATTCCTGGGAAGGGCAGTGAGGCACACTCCCTGGCAGATCCTGGTTCTGCAGTGGTTCCTAAATAGACACCATGAACCAATTATTAGTATCCCGGTTGGCCCAAGGAAAAATTGTATAGATTTTCTCATTGATACAGGCTCAAATGTCCATAATCACTGAAGAAACTGCAGAATACCTAAATGTGAGACTTAGCAGTCGCAAAGTAGGTTTCACAGGAATTGATGGAGTCATAAGGAAATGGCCCACAGCAAAAATTGTTTTGTGGCTCCCTGGGGAGAAAAGGTTGACACAAGCAGAAATTTTGATAGGAACTGCCAAAAATAACATTTTATGATTTGATTTGATCTATTGTATGGCAGGGTGTGGAAACTCCCTGATGTATCAATCTGGAGATTCGCTGTGCAAGGGGAACCTAAAACTATCAATTTGCTAGAAATAGCTATACCTTTACCTCCACCCAAAATTACGAATGCAGTATCCCCTGCCATCAGCTACACACTCAGGTATTGGTGGGGTGGTTGCAGACTTGGAAAAAAGAGACATTATTAGTCAAGCACATTCTCCCTGTAACTCTCCGGTGTGGCCGGTAAGGAAACCAAATGGCCAGTGCCCACTTACAGTCGATTATAGACAACTGAGTGCCAACACTGCCCTGTTAATAGCAGCTGTGCCAAACATGGCAGAATTGGTAACCCAAATTCAGGGAGCATCTCACTCCTGGATGGCAACCCTAGGTATCGAAGATATGTTCTTCATTATGCCACTTCAGGAACAGGATATAGATTAGTTTGCATTTGCCTGGAAGGGAATACAGTATACCTTTAACAGGTTGCCTCAGGGATATAAACACTCTCCCACCATTGCCTACAATGCCTTGGCAAAGGTTCTAGCTGAGATTTCTAGCCCACCAGGTGTTATGGTATACCAGTACATTGATGACATACTGGTAGGAGGGGAGAAACCCAAAGAGATCAAGCAGGCGATGGAAAACACACAAGAAAGACTGACAGCTTTAAGACTGAATGTTCCACCATCCAAGTGCCAGGGACTAGCACAAGAGGTTAAGTTCCTGGAAGTTTGTTGGGTTAAAGGTGCTGCTTCTGTTCCCCCAGATGTGCTGGAAAAGATAGAATACAGACAAAACCCCAGTAGTAAAAAGGAATTACAGCAAGTTTTAGGGACTTCAGGTTACTGGAGCAAACACACTCCTGGCTTTTCTATTACTGCTTGCCCTTTAAGAAGGGGCAGATCGTGGGAGGGGACTGAACATCACGAGACTGCATTAGATTTACTGATTAAAGAATTGAGACTTTTCCAACAATTAGGTCCCTTACACCCAATGGATCCAATCCATGTAGAATGGGGATTTAGTGAATATGGTTCTCACTGCAATCTATGGCAATAAGGATCAGAGGGACCAGAAAGACTGTTAGAATTTAGCTCCCGCTCCTTTAACAATACCGAAACCCAGTATTCAAACCTTGAGAAGGGTTTGTTATCATTAGTACAAGCAATGAACTCAGTAGAACAGCTAAGAATGGGACAAAGTGTAACTGTCCGAGGACCCTTCTGCCTGTTAGATGTAGTTCGCAAGGGTGTGGCACTGCCTGCTGGCATTGCCTGGAAACAGACCATCCAGAAATGGTACGCCTATTTGGAAAGCATTAATGAAATCACACCTATCACAGAAAGCAACATTAAAGTATCTAAATTACAGAAAGATATAGAGAGTAATGTGTCATGTCAAACCCCACCAAGCAAACCATTTCCAATTAAGGAGGCACCTCCATTGAAGGAGGATAGCTACCTTAGGGAAGTATGGTTCACCGATGCATCATTCTATAGACAAAATAACAAGTGGAATTACAAGGCCATGGCGCTGAATGTGAGCACAGGACAGAAGCTAAGTGAAATAGGTCAAGGGAGCACACAAGTAGGAGAGCTTAGGGCAGTCCTATTAGCAGCATGATATGGGGCTGACCATATCTACACTGACCCATATGCTGTCTTCAAAGGGGCCACAGAGTGAGCAGGCCACGGGGCAGCTAACAACGGGCAAGTGAACAGGGGTCTGGTTTGGCAAACTGACAGCTGGAGACAGTTGCTAGAAATAGGAGAGCAACAAATAGTGCATGTTGTCTGGGTGAAAGAACATGGTCACTTGCTGCCTATAGCTGCTCAATTTAACCAACAGGTCAACAGCCTTACGAGGTTGCAACAAATTGATATCATAAATGATGATTGTGAATGGGAGCACCTACTTGAGTAGTTACATATAAAGAGAGGAGGTATAGCCCAAGGATGGCCCGTTTCTGTAAAATTGTGTGAATGGGTAGTGACAGCTTGTTCTTACTGTTGTTTACGGCTCAACAAAGAACACCTAGGTAGTAAAGCACCTCCCTTGCATATCCAGGATGGGAAGACACTGTGGCACACCTGGCAAATAGACTACATAGGCCCTCTATGACCCTTCGTTCACTACACCTGGTAAAAGTATAAATTATTTCAGGAATCACCATGGCCATAGCTGTTCCAGCTGGCAATGGAGAAAATACAGTCTATAGTCTGAAGGAGTGGTGTAGTACCTCACCCTTCCCAGAGAAGATTCTAAGTGATAACAGATCTGACTTTTCCACCATGACAGTACAAGAGCAGGCAAAAGAAGAAGGTATCCAGTGGGTATTTCATACTCCATGCTATCCCCAGGCCAACAGTATTGTTGAGTGAGTAAATGGTCTGGTCAAGCAATTTCACAGAATCACA